>JAOPUG010000004.1:18046378-18061055 GCA_027564375.1 Micropterix facetella | reverse complement strand
GGTGTGGGAGCGAGTGGGGTGAGAGGAGAGTTGGTTAAGTTGGAGGAGGCCGGGGAGAGGGGTACAGGCACTTCTGACGATCAAGCAGCAACCAAGCTGCTTGGAACTTCCACAAATAAAAGAAAAAGAAGCGCCTCGCACTGATGACGGTAAAGCGTCTCACCAAAAGTTTCCCATTACAATTTTTGCCAGTTCACTCTCGCCGCTCGTTACTCCGGTGAAAGAGCTTCGCTCCAATAATGAACTATATGCCAAAAAAACATTTTTTAGAATGCATATTACATATTATTACAATTCTACTTGACCGATTAAACTGCTTTCCTTTTGTCATTCTCTATTACGCATCTCTTTTAACGTGAAACCTGTCCAAATTCATAACCTTCCTTTAGTATCAATTTCACGTTGATAAACAGAATTACGCTAACCATTACTTTACGCCCGTTATATTACTTGAAATCCTACTGCAGGATATCAACGACGAGATAATACGCTGTGTGAGAGTGACAGCACGGGAGACGTATCGCGTGAGCTTTCTAAGAATATTTTTTAAGAAATCCTACTGCAATTCATCACTGACGAATACGATGAGGGTTCCTAGTACATTTACTAATGAGAAATCCTAACTCAGTTTGTCTCAGGCTGCGGATACTCATTGAAGTATCATTTCTATATACACTGCCAGGCAAATGGAATTCGACGGGATATTTGACCGCTTCTTGTGCATCGACGAAGTGGTAAGTACATAATATAAAAGAGAGAGTTATTTACAATTTGATTTACTATTGCATGCTGGGATATTTCGCAACTATTGCATACTCGATATTGCTTAACGGATATTTCTTAAACCGATAAAAATCCGCAATTCATGTGAACCCGCATATTTTCAGTACAAACTTTATCAATAAAGAACCACTAAATATTTTTGAAATATGCAATAATCCGTAGATCTACTTGAATACTTCTCTGTATTCATATATATTGTAAATCTCTAAGGAAAAAATTAACAATAGCAGGTTTATTACAGTTACTTCATATTTGGCCCTATGCCACTACCTTATTGCTTATAACTTGAGAACCTTTGGCTAAACATAATTAATATAGGTACAAATCGATTTCCCATTGTCGATCTGTCTTAGAAATAAAAAAAACAAGTAATTATGTATTTGTTTTAGTTCTCGTGAAATTTAACTTTGAAATTTTGGAACTGGCACTCTTTCTCCGACTTCTACAATGACTGCAACTATTTACCGGATTTTCAGTTCATATAGCCAAGCTACATATAGAAAAACCTGATCGAAATCGGTCTAGTGGTTCTCAAGTTATTAACGCACAGGCAGACAGACAGACAGACAGCCAGATAGACAGATAGACATTATGCTTTATAATATACAGAGTTAGTTTTTATTGGTGGGCCATTTTTTGATCCGTTATTCAAAAAACAATATTTTTTAATATTAAGTAGTTTTTATTTATAAGACATAATTCTTCTATTCAAAAATGAGACGAAAATCATCCAGAATAGTTTTTTATTACTGTGCCTTTTTATTGTTTTTTTTTACTTTGATGATTTTTCATTTTTATTAGTTTTTTTTATTACTGTGAGCCTTTGTTACTGGAAAAGAAAACTGAATATCAGAAAGTGGAACACATAAGATGCTTTTCTTAAACCAAAAAATCTTTTGGAAGATTTTAACTCAATTTTTTGTGTCGAATATTTTTTTGTAGGAAAAATAAGAATTTAAATTAATTTTATGCTTAGAATCACCAGGGCAGGTGCTTACTAATAAAAACTAACTCTGTGTAGTGTACGCCGAAACTACAACCTTCTATCGTTTTGACATTTTTTTATTTTTCTATACTTTTCTGTACGTCATAAGAAATATAATAAATAGTATTTACTAGTTATGTTGTCTTATGTAAGCTATCTTATGGTGTTTCTCACTAGGGATTACCTATATAATCGAGAAATAATTACTTTAAGGTCGCCATGCAGCGTCCAATCACAAGTTCGATTAAATTGTTGTAAGTAGAATTTGGAAGCGCCATTTCATTGCGAAACTCCGTACCTATAGAAAAACACCTCATATAAACTTATTGGCCACTGTTTAGTAACTTGATAGTAATAAAAACATGTCGCTGATGGAAGATGTAATAAAAAGATAGGTGATTTTTGATGGAAATATCGACCATTAACAAAAATTTGACAGAAAATAGAAGCAACAAAATGCTCTTGAAACGTGGTCGTACTGAAGTAAAAGTGTTACCGGTACCTGTTTGTGGAAAATATATTGCACTAATATGTACATACTTAAGTTGTCTGTTTTTTAACCTCACCCTATCACGAAACGGTAAATAGGGAATTGTAGCATTTTTAATTGTTTCTTATTACTTTATTTTTATTTCTTTCGAAATCACAACTGAAATAATTCAGTAACAATGAACTTGTGTATCTAAGTAAATAAGGTTCTCGGGAACTAAGCGATATAGATAAAAGACACATACATCTAAAGTTAATCCCATTCTTTAAAATAGAATAAGAAAATCTAGGTTTTTTTTTTCAGTATTATATTTCTCTCTGAATTATTTACTCTTTTCAAGTTTACGAAAAAGACTCGTTCATTTCAATTAGTGAGAATTTCTATAAATATTGAATGCCTTGATACCTTGTATCCAGGTATTTTCAGCGTCTATCCTGGCACAGGCTAGAGTGGTTTACAAGATACTAGGAAATTCTATGCCAGTATCATTGTAGCGACTACACACGACAGTGAAGTGTTCATCTGAAAACGAGTAACTATTCGATGTAACAAAATGAACAGCAATCGTAGAGAAATCTAAACAGACTTAAATCTTTATTTCAGAATCTTTGTCAAGTTGCATTAAACGAAATATTATTAGAAGAATTATTAGAAAAACGTATTTGGACAAGAACTTGGATTTTAAAATGAAACGAAAGTGGAATGTCTGCTTTGCTTTTAGAAGAACTTCGCTGTAAAGTTTATTTCAATTTACAAATTTTAAATTAATATCATTACATCAAACAACAACACTGACGCCGTAATAAAACTACAAAACGCGTCCTCATTGTACACTAGCCGGATCGGTACTAGCTTTGCGGAACACATAGCTAGGATAGTATATTCAGTAGTGGAGGGCACTACTCGCTTGCTACTAGCTCAAAAAGTAGAACAGCATCCTAATAAACTAACATGGCTTGAAACGATAACTTACTAGCTACTTTACTAGCTATCTAGCTTAAAAAGAAGGTAGTTCTAAACAGAACTAAACACACAAAACTAAAATTACTAGCCTTCTAGCTTACTAGAACTAGCTTACTATCCTAACTTGAAAAACCAGCCTCGTGTATACCGGGCATAAAAGACGTATTACCTTGGGCTTGCCAATAATGGTATTATTGAAGGAGTTTATATAATTTTCAATATATTTTTATATTTAAAAAAAAACTATATTATTTGTCGAGAAAGTCAGTTTATTTTATTCAGGTGATTGCACATCCTAATATTTACTTAAACCACCACCCATTTTGTATCAGTAGATGATGAGTTGAGCACAGAGACACACGAAATTTTAAATTAGGGCGTCTAAAATGTTAAATACTTACTACAATTTTGCTAACAAACAGAAATTACCCAATGCGAAATTAGAAATAGCAACATGCCAATGGATTTGTTGCATCGAATATACGTGTCAGCGTTGGGCTGGATGTGCTTATGATATTTGCGTGCGTCCGTTCGTGACAAATATAAATATTGAAGGTAGGAGGGTAATATCTGGTCACTCGGTGATATTACTTTGCGGTTTCCGCACACCGCCACTTTGTCGCAAAACGTTTTGCGGCCGACGAATGATGGACCTCCATTCCACATCAGTCAAAGGGAAATAAAATGAGGAATTCAATAAAATTTACATATTTATAATAGATGTAGGCTTAGTTACCATTTGATAAAGATATTCGGAAGTTATATGTTGTCGCAACCTTCGCATAGTTTCTTTCCTGGCTACTTTTCTGATTTCTTATTCAGAAAATTAGATGTTGGGATTTGTCGTGAATTGCTTCGATGATTTTTAAAGGTACGCATCCACAGATCCGCATCGTACGCGTCGGACGGATCGTATCAAACGGCATAGTTTGTAATAGTGCGTCGACGCGACGCAACGGCCATTTGTTGCCGACGCGACGGCCATTTGTGATCGGGTTATAATTAGCCGCGCGATGTCCATGACTACGTATAAATTAATAGCAACAAACACTCGTCGACAGATTGCCGAAATGCAACAAAATAGCGGCCGTCGCGGGCGGGCGAGTCCACTGATCGCCAATCCGTATGACGTCATAGGCACGTATAAGAATAGTTGCCCCTCCGAGTAATCGTGTCAGCATTACCGACGAGCCTATGCGTGTGGTCCGTCCGCTGCGGATCAGTGGACGCACTTGTATGACACTTGTATAAAATCATTCTAAAATCCGTTTGATACGATCCGCCCGTTGCGTACGATGTGGACCTGTGGACGCTTACTTTTATTCATCCATTCATTGAATTTGAGTTATTAAGTTACGCGTGTTCACTGCAATAGGTAAAATATATGGCTAATCGATAAAATGCTGTTAATGGGGTGTTAATATCTAAATTTGCGCCATACTGAAAATGCACAATAAATCCACGTATTTCAGCGTGACGTCATGAGCATCAACTATCGAGTAATTATAACATCGGCTGACAGCAGGTAGAGATATCAATTGCTGCGAGCGGAAACGCCACCCCAGGAAGTTATTACGCCTCAGTTGTCGTTCTTTCTTCCGTGGTGTAAAACAATGACTATGGTGGACAACACAGGCAAGCTCCTCCAATAGCCCGCTAGAGACCAACACCAAAACATTAAACAATAAGCAATTATTCGTCAGACAATTGGGAACGCTAGGATCAGAGATGGTGACCGCCCGTACGCCGCATCCGGCAGGGGCGATGTCTCAAATCAATTCAATGCAATTTATTTATTTCCAAACAACAGATTGTAAAAACTTAAAATTAGATACATTTAATATTATAGTTTATTCGTCCGTGATTACAGTATACAAAACTATCGCAATTCAGCACTAATTATACGTATATATAGCTCCGATATCAACTTTCGGTTTCCGATTTAAAATAGATTTGGCAGTAATTTAAATAGATAGGTACGATGCAATTGAATAGGACTCGAGAGATTGGATGCTATGAACGTGAACAATACAACATTAAGTTATAAATATAAATAGTCAAAAAATTATAATTAAAATAGTCACAAAATAATATTTATATAGTCAAAAGAACTAAATTGTCATAAAATAATTTTTACATAGTCCCAAAATATGATTGAAATAATGAATAACAGGAAAAAACAATTGGCCCGTCCCGTGATCGGTAAACGATAGATCTGAACCAAATTCGGTATTCATCCTCCCTGGGTGACTTTAAGCACCAACAAGTGGCAGCAAATTCGATCCGAGTTCCACAGGTGCTGCTGCAGGTGCATCCTGGACTACTTGGCCTGGAGGAGGATCCGACCAATAGGTAGAGCAAGCATAACGTATGTGGGTATTTTTGGAATCATGGTGACGAGAGAAACTTGTTGGAATAGGTTTTAAGCCATTTGGATAAGTCAGGGTTTACCAATCACGGGACGAGTCAAAGTCTTTTCCTGTTATTAATTATTTCAATCTTATTTTGGGACTATGTGAAAGTTATTTTATGACAAGTTAGTTCTTTTGACTATTTAAATATTATTTTGTGACTATTTTGATTACAATTTTGTGCCTAATTACATATTTAACTTAAAGTTTTTTTGTTGACGTTCATAGCATCCAATCTCTCGAGTCATATTTAATTTTATCCTACCTACCTATTTAAGTTACATATCTGCCAAATCTATTTGAAATCGGAAACCGAAAGATGATATCGGAGCTATATATATGTATAATTAGTGCTGAATTCGATAGTTTTGTATACTGTAATCAAGGACGATTAAACTATAATATTAAATGTACCTAATTTAAGATTTTACAATCCGTTTTTTGGAAATAAATAAATTGCATTGAATTGATTTGAGATGTTATTTAAACTATAATGCGCATATTCTACTAACTGGCCGTATAGTTGACATAATATTAGAATTTAAAAAAAAACACAAATAAAAGTGCTGTTTTGCCTTACCTTATTTTTTGCTTATCTAGGAGTAAAATATTTTTATTTTATTTCGTCTTTAATTTAACGTTAATTTATCTCGCTTTTTATGTATTTATTGTTATCTTTTCATACTATCCATGTCTGCGTTAGGTGTAGTTTTTCGCACCCCTCAATGTATCGACATATCTTTATCAGCCATTAGGAATATTTTACAATAATACTGATACGAATAGTCCAGTTAAGTTACGAAAATAACACTGTGTTGTTTTGCATAGCCAACAAACGCGACTCAATCCTCTCACCAGTTTGAACGGGCGTCCGGGAATTCATAACACTTCGATGAATATTCGATGCAAGCGCATGTGAGAATCGCCAAAGAAAATTGTACGTCAATTGCGACTGCGATCGGAGTGGGGGCGGTTATGGCGGAGGGGAGAACGTATAGAGAGCTTACAGGTATACTCTTAGCGAAAAATATAAAAATATCCTAACACTCTAACACTCATGGATGACGTAATGAATAGTCAAAAATAATATATCGGCTCGAGAGAAGGAATTTAGAAATTTTGACGTGACGATTTTGTCGACTCAGATGTTGCTGATAATAAATTGACAGCTTTATGAGTTGGTATACCTACATACATAGATGTTATACATTAAGTTATACATTAAGCTAGGTTATACATTAAGTTTTCTTTTGTATACAATTGTATATTTTTTCATTTGTTTACATTGTATATGTATTGCAATAATCTTTGCGTTATATCATACTTGTCTAAGATAAAAAGGCATACATCAATCCAAAGTCCCATTTCCAGTTTTATATTTATCAATCTTCCACGTAGTCGTGCGATGTGATATTCACACTTAGAAAAATAATGTTATCAGTCGTAATGGAGAAAAGGAAATAGCTAGACTAATTATGCTGCACTCGTAAATGTATATATTAAGCCATGTTTAAATAAGAAAACCACGTATCATCAAATTTTCGATTATACGTAATGACATTACACCTAATGTTATAATAGTAATGCCATTGCACTGGTTGTCAACACATTTTAATGTGGAATAGCCAGTATTAATTATACAAGCGCAGGGTGAAATGTCTGAGTCGTCATGAGTAGTCTAGAAAAGGCTATTATATCGTACGTATCTTTATACGTGGAAATTCAACGAAAAATTTAGACGTACATACTTTCGTAATGATCAACAATGACGCCTCATACATCTAAAGGACGCAAATATATTCTAGTAAGACAATTGACGGCTTTTGGCGTTAGACAGTTAGACTGCTCCAGATATGCAGTACTTATACCACTGCCAGAAACGCAAATTCGGCAACGACGTTTGACATATCGGCAATGGTCTTACACCATTACTCTGCGTACATTATCAAGCATAGCATAGGTCTTACACCATATTTTTCGTACATTATCAAGAATGTTGCGACTGACGAAAATGTGAGGATTCGGGGTAACTCCATGGATCAGCTTATAAAAATGAGTTATAAGTAACACTCTCTTGAGATCTAGGCGGTTGATGTTCATCATTACCAGAATAAACCCAGTGAGGAAGAGCCATGGTATACATATTCCCACAGGTAGAGGTATCTCAGAAATCTTTTCTGTACTTTCTCTAGCATCAGCAAATATGCCACCATGAATCGGCCCCACACCAAGGCACCACTGTCAAGTGTGCTTCTCACTAAAGTAAAATAGAGACGTTTGATTACGAAATAGTTATCGAAGTTCCTGGCGTTTCGCAAAACAAACCCCAACATCTTCAAGGAGTATTTACAGACCGCTTCCACCTGTCTATGAAAGGTCAACCGACTATTAGAAATCACTCCGAGATCTTTAGCTGATGCAACATGCTCTATGGCATTCGAGATAATTTTGTGCCGATAGTGTGTATGTTTCTACTCTTTATTGTGAAATTTCGCAATGGGCGGGTTTATTATCACACGACAATCTCTTACATGAAGTTTAAGTGTATGAAGTGTGTATATGTATGAAGTGTTTATATGTATGTGTGCGTGTGTGTTTATATGTATATAACAAAAGTGTGTGTCTTGTTATTGCTTTCGATCGACAGAATTCAAATGCAATTCCGTTAATTTTATCCCAATGGAAAATAGTGACCCAGCCGAGAATCGAATCCGGAACCTCACAATATAAGATAAGGTGACCTAGCCACTATGCCACCGGGTCATGTAATTGGTACGCATTGTACTCGATTATTGGTATGCAATTGTTGGTACGCGCTAATTGGTACGCGATAGTAATTGGTACGCATTGTTCATGTAAATGATATGAACAATCATTTGTCATATCAATAATTAATAAACCTAGAAACCTTTTTTCTCCATTACGATACAAACGTTCCATCCCAAATATATCTCACTTCCCTAAATTTAGCCGAAAAATAGTTAGAAACAAACTCCAACTTAATTATCCTCCTTCAAAAAATGGTTGCGATGCAGGGATTATTCCAAAGTATAGGCGCACTACTTTTAAAGACAGCTTTGCCTATGTAGTCGCAGCTACAGTTACAGAGATTTGAGGTGCAAATCTAATGAGTTCATTAGTTCAGGGATTATTAGAAAAATGTTATTAAAGCAGCGCCTAGTTACAGATTTCTTTCATCTTTCTCCACTCGGAGTGACTGAGTCTGACCCTGCCATAATATACGTACTATCTGTACGCAACAACAGCCTGAGTATCCAGAAAAACGGCTTTTCTTTGAAACCGAGGACGTTCGTCATCGACCTAGAGTACCAATTGCACTTTCATATTCAATTGCACGTTCATAACCGTTTTTTGGCCCGTCCGTAGTATTAGATAGTATAGGCATTTAGTCTGATGCATGCTGTGTGTTTGTATGTCCGTCCGAGAACTTCCTGTTCTCCGATCTTAGCCTAATTTGGTACATAGTCTCCCTAAGTGATACTAGGGCACCACCCAGAGTCGCACAGGTGTTGCTGCAGGTACATCCTGGTTTACTTGACCTGTGGGAGAATCTGACCAATAAGTAGTAAGTAGAGCAATATATCGTGTATAGGTATTTTTGGAACGTAGTGACGAGAGAAACTTATTGGAATAGGTTTTATGCTATTTTGGATAAACCAGAGATTACCAATCACGGGACGGGCCAAAATTGCCTATGTATATCGCTACTTTTCCTGTTATTTATTGTTACCATTAATAATTATGTGTATAATATATTTATTTTTGTTTATCTCGATAAAATAAATAAAAAATTCAAACAGTATATTTTTGAGCGAAATTAAATCAAACATCAGTTATTGTTCGCTCTCTAAAGTGCCTATATTTAAAGGCAGGTATGAGCAGTGCGGCGTGGATGCTTTCCTCGAGTGCGAAATAAGAAAGTTTCCTCTTACACTCTGAATACATAATTATGCGTTCAGAGCTCATCTCTATCCACTTTGGGTGAATGGTAAACGAGAATAATTTATATGACGCTCACGGCTCAGCTACTTTTGACTGCTCAACTTTAGAAAGAAACACTCCGACTTCTTAGAGTATTGGAATATTGCGACTTTCATAATATTTGGATGGTTGGATAGATTTTAAAGCGTGCGTTGTCGCATACACTAGTGGTGTTAACTATAGTTATGAATGCTTGAATTATTCTCTTAAATTCTACTCCCGGATGTGCAAATGATAATATATCTACTATAACTGCTTGACAAAGAAATGCTTTAATCAATCTGTATGGAATCGTCGAACCAGACGAAATCCCTACTTATGTAGGAAGACTGAAGCATTCAAGGAAGACTGAATATATCGAAGATTCATGGACCGATGTTGTAACTAATTTGAAATGAATTGGTACTACAAAAAATGGGGACGAAATTAGAGCTACTCTTGACGATTTCGTAAACAACGAAGACAATGAAAAACACGCTATGAGAGAGATCTATGAAGACGCTGAATTTCTTGGTTGACGAATTGGAGACAAGAATGCAATGAAACAGCCGCATTAACAAAGAATCATACATATGTGTATTCCAGTAGAATGGGGAATGGGGATATTAGAAGATATTACTAAAGTGGTGGTGATGTTTTGAAGATATTTTCGTATAGAGATTCAGGACTGCCTAAGATAAGACACAGTGACTAATACCCAAAATACAAATTGGAGACTAAAGGAAACTAAAACCTATACAAATGACATTAAAAGAAAAATTAAAGCAAAAGGAAAGCAGCAGAAGATCTATTTCTGAAGCTTGAAGCTTCACTAAGGCAAAACTTCCTCCCTTCCTAAGGAATTATATAGGTTATTTCTTTATAAATGTAATAGATATTTGATGCTATTCCGTACGGTAAAATAAACAAATTGCTTTTCCTCGAATATAGCTGTTAGGCAAAACAACACACAAACAAATATACAAAACAAGACTACTTGTAACTTATGTGTCTTATTTTTGCACTGGTTTGAGTAGGCGTTGACATTCGAAAAAAAGCAATTCGCATATTTTACATTACAGAATAGTAGTAATAGAATGCGAAATAAAGAAAAATAAAAGATGATTTGTGCTAGAGAAAACTCTGCCTCAAGGGATCAGTAATCATAGCTACGGTTATGCATAGGAAAGGTAAGTTCAACTATCTGGAAACTCTTCATCGTGTGATGCTAAAAAATGCATATTTGTAGAAAATGCGTAATCTACTAAGAACAAAGTAGGTAGGCACTAAGAATAAACTTGAAATATTTTAAACAGTAGAATGTTCAACGTCATCATTTGTATTGTTTCTTCGTGTAAGAATGTTTACACTGAGAAAAAACCAAAGACTTGCGCTCCTTAAATAACGACCTTCCTGAATGAAATAATGGACAAATAAAGACACGGTTCCGACCAGATGTGTCACCGTGCTCGATATTGCATAGATCATAATGGCATGACACCATTTCTGGCATGTAAAATACCATTGCCGTCTTCTCAAGTCTAGCAGTATTATTTACATAGCATTTCTGCACTAAACTGACTGTCTTTATATAGAATTATTATAAAGTTACTGTGGCGCAGTAAAATGCATCCTGCCACTGCATTTTGAATGCCACTATGCCATTCCTTACCGAAATGTCATATAACCTTTCAAACCTTAAAAGCAGTGTGTAGCATGCTACGATTTTATGCAAGTATATATTACCAGTATTGTCCTAGCAAGGAATTCCCCTTCATTGAATCAACCAGCTAACTAAAATGACACCATAAAATAATTTCAACAACAACACTAAAATTTCTATATTGTTCGCATTCGATAGATCGACATTACACTTTAAATAGACGAGTTAGCCATATTTTACCACGCTATAATATTACACTCTTATATAGAAGTTGTAACCTTTGTATTGTTAAGATTAAGATAGCTGCCAGCCTTCAGTTGTGTCTTGGACCACTGGCAAACCACTCATACATTTCACCTTGCAGTGACGTCGTTAATATGTGCGTTCCGACTGGCAAATACCCAAAAAATACCCAATTTTTCAAAGAGACACAATTTTCCTCATGTTTTTCTTTAATTTCTCGAAACTAAGTTCCCTCGCTTTTCCACGTGAATTTTTCTGTTAAAATCCAATCTGGCGAAACCAATCGCTTACGATTTTTTTCCACAGCTCGGAAAATCAGCGAATTTAAAGCGCGATTTCCTCATTTTCAAAACGCATTTCCGCGAAAGTGGAATTTAATTGGACCCTCGGAGTTTTTCGTCTCTTCTTTTGCAGTATTTTTGTTATATGGAATCCGCCATTTTTAGATAATTGCATCGTCATAATGCTTAAGAATATGCAGCTGGTGATTAGAAATTTGAAACTCGAATAGAAGATGGAATTGCTAGTGGACTGCAAAGGGATAAATTCAACTCGCGCGATAGATTGTTTACAATGGCGAACACGAGGCGCGAAGTTTTCATTCCCCAGAAAATTGCTGGCATCGTCCGCCCATGTTGCGAAGCTTCCCATCCCGCCCCGAAACTTCGCAAATTAATATCGCTTACTGAAGTCGCATGAAGCGACGACTGCTTCATTGTATCGAAAAGTCACCGTGAAGTTTGCACTCGACTGCGTGCGTGACTGGAGATTTCTACGGGGATGGAAAATACAAATTAGTCGCTCTCGTATATCAACACCTACCAACCAGTGATGCCAGGTATATGCGAATCAAAGTCACCGATTTTGCCAACCTTTGTAGCCTAAAGTAGCTGTTTTGCAGCTCATGTCGTCCACAAAAATCGCCCGTACTTTGTAGACACGAAAAGTGAATAATTTTGAGTTGCTGTCAAGAGCCATATATACGCGTGTTTATTATATTTTCAATAATTACACATAGAACAAAATGTAATAATAATCTCTACATTAATAATTAATGTAAATCTAATGGTGTCTCGTCGTTTTATAACGTTAAAAATTAAACAAAACTATTGCAAATCAAAATTAGTATGTAAAAATTAATACAATAACACGTAATATTAAATAATAAGTAAATAAACATTAAAAATACAAATAACGTCCTTGTTTTTATAAACTATTAAAAGTAAAATATCGTTTATTAATCCTTTTTTAACGCTTTTAACTTGAAACAGGGAACGATGGTACACATTCATAATGATTTTAGAAATTGTGTTTTAAGGTTTTTAATTAGTTCAAATTGACATTGTGAAGCAATATTAAGGATTATTTTATTGCCAAAAACACCATGTTTTCAACAGTACCTACGCCTTTTTCTGCTCATACCATTATAGCTGCTCACTTTAGCACTTGCGGATATTTGTATTTTGCTATAATCTGAAAAACGGTAACGTTATTTTAAATTATAATTTAAATAAGAAACACCAGAAAGTTATTATTTTCACAAGATGCCCGAACATAAGAACCGGTCTTGGAGTACACTCAATTATTGGCACATAAAGGCTGGAAAAAGGGTGGCTGCGTCTCATAACAAGCCACAAACGCAATTATTCAAGTGTACATCGATAAAATAGATTACAGTATACCTCCCTACGATAAATATAGCCTATATTTTATATGAATACTAAAAAGGATGTTTCTAGCGCCGCAGCCAATAATTTCACTTTCCGCTACAAAATCATTTGTTTTATGTTTAAACAGACCTGATTCAAATAATTCTTTATTCTATATTGGAAAACATAAGAGAGGACTATAGTATTAAAAATAATTAAAAGTAAAGCCTTCATGTTTATAATGTGGTTAGATATCCATTTAGTAAGGTGGCTTTCGACTCAATCAATTTTATCATTAAAACTGGAAATTAAAATTTCGCTTTTTATGGCATAATAATAATACAAAGAATCGCACATCTAATCGTTCGTGATGGGTTTTTAATTTTTCATTATTTTTTCTCTGTGTAAAAAGTAAATATTTTATGTATGAAATTGGTATTTGTGTGTGTTTATAATATACTGTTTAGTGGCCAACGTAGACAGGATGAACTGACTATTCATAATTTTCCTTTTATTAGGCTTTGAAAACCAATATACTTATTAATGTTTGAATATATTCAAATTAGTTTTGAAAACCAATATACTTAATAATGTTTTAATACATCGAAATTAGTTTTATTAACCTGATATTTGCAGTTTTTTTTTTTAATTGTAAACATTTTTGCTGAGGCTCTAGGGCGTAGATAATTATTTCAAATATCTTTATTTTATTACGTGAGTCGAATACTACCAATGCGCCGATACTTGTGTTAAGTAAAAATATACGGGGGACAAAGGTTAAAGCGAGCGCGGGAGAAACGTCGGATAGAAAAATTGCAGAAACAGTCACTGTGAGCTTTGGGAGATACCATTGAAAAGGATTCGTTGATATGTGTTTTACAGAGTTAAAACTGTGAAAACCAATAAAGTGAGTATATATTTTCAGAAGAGGATTGTTTTACTACACTATACTCGCATGACCGCTATAGTCTAACTATTATCTGGTGAGCCTTCCCAAATGAAGTAAGTATGAGGTATCAGGTGCTGTTGGGGGAGAGATATGAGTGACGAAAGGGAGAGTGAGCGTACCCTCCTGATGTATAGGCGGATCAGTAATTGTATCTACGGATATGTCATACGATTCCTATCTATTTTTATTTTATTTTTTCAATGTTTTGAAATACTTACTGTCATCATAAAAACTGGCTGAGTAACTCGCCACAGAGTTCCTTCGACTCCAAATTTGCCTCAACTACCCATAATTTGATGCAGATATACACATTTTAGCTTGTTTTAGCTTTTCCATTTACTCACATATACTTGTAGTTTCAAGTTTATTTATTTCAAAAAACCCTCTTTGGATGTAGAAATTACAATTATCTCATAGGAATCCACAATCGTAAGTAACAAAAATAACGAAATAAAAATTTAAAACCAAATCAGTCGATTACCAATTTAATTAAGAATAAAATTAACAAAAAAAAATCCAACAGATATATAAATAATTAGGAATCAGAAATTAAAAATAAT
>JAOPUG010000004.1:18026397-18038515 GCA_027564375.1 Micropterix facetella | reverse complement strand
GTTCCACAAGATGCAACAGGGTTTATTTTTTTGGAAAAAGGAGAATCCTTGGATTGCGGACTGTCAACCGTCGTGGCAAGTTTAAAAAGCTTTTCAACATGCGCAAAACGATCACTCTTCCATAAATCCTACCTTTAAATTACTATCGCAAGATTCTACTATGGTAGTTTTGACGATCAAACAACGAGCTAGCATATTTAAAGTAATATTTTAAAATACTCTAGTAACAATTACTACGGTAAATTCGGACTATTACCAAGGGCAAAAAACTAGCCCTTAGAGGGCTGTTCGGTTATTAAATACCCTGGCCCATTTAAGGTCCGAGTTCGGCACTGCCGAGCTCAATATGGTGCAGTGTCCTGATATCTCTGTATGTAGGGTTCGTCAGCGCGCGTTTCCCGGCCTGACGCGGCAGCATTTTATACGCGTTCGCGAGTACGCCCGTCCGTCCATAAAAGGAGGAACGTTGGCGCGGCGGTGGCGTTACGTCCCGGCCGGTATTAAAATCTCTCCCACCTTAGCTCGTTGAGCGCTCGAACGAATCTTCTATCATAAAACTGCGTTTACAATTGGGCGCCTGTCCGTCCCCCCGCCCGCCTCCGCGGCTCGTTCTACGACCGTGTCAATACGAGTTATAGTTTCCAAGCGGCGCATAAATCGCCCGTAACGGATGCCGACGCCACTTCGTTCCGAGCCATGCTATTCTGACGAGCTACGCTTCCAATCGCTCCCCGCTGCGAATCGTTTTGTAAAGTGGTACCTAAGCGGTCCTTTGGATGTTTTAATAAGTAATAATTGGTGGGCATAGCGGCTTTTGGAAAGTACATCCGGAAAAAATAACCGATATTCTGTTTCATATAAACCGGTTCAACGAATCCTGTTGTTGACATCGGTGAGTAATGATATCATACGAGTAAATAGGTTGTCACAATAATGAACCAAAATAGTAATTTAAATAAAAATCATAGTCTCTATCCTAAAAATATCATATAAATTCAATATCAAATTTAGATTTTTGTAATATTGAATAATAATAGAAATTAAATTTGGAAATAATAATATAGAAATCATCGTTCCAATCAAAAATTTAAAAATAATAATATCCTTACAACGGCCAAAAATACATCAATGACTAATCTATCTGTCCAGAAGGTACCTTTGTCTATTAAGAGCCTGAAGTTTGGTGATGGCTACTAAAAAATGACTCACTAAAAACACCTATCCGGCAGCCTCCCCGAAGAGAGACTAACCCGGTGAAACCGCTGAGTGGCTGACCTGGGAGAACCCCTCGGTCGGCCCTGGACGGTTGATGTATTGGTCGGTTAGCCGGCCTTTCTCAACTGACGAATTGCTGGAGGAGTCTGGAAGCGTAATGTGACCTAAGACGCAGGGGTAGGTTTTGACCTAATAGAAACGACCCGTTGGCCACCCGATCTCAGGTGATTACGCCGAGTAAATGACGCCTCGGATCCGCGATATATCTGAGTTACGGAATATCGCGTTATTACATTAGGTAGATTCCGCGCAAGCTACTTCAAATCTGCAACCAGACTGCGAGTTTTTTGCCCGTGGTAATAGTCCGAATTCACCGTAGTAATTGTTACTAGAGTATTTTAAAATATTACTTTAAATATACTAGCTCGTTGTTTGATCGTCAAAACTACCATAGTAGGTCGGAGAAAATGACTACTTCTGGGAGTGAGGGCGCGAGGTGCTCCATTGGGCTTGAAAATTCCAGCGCCTCGCGGCGAGGGGTTGGACTATCACGGGCTGTTAGTGACGTCGGATACGTGGATTGTTTTTGTCCAAATTGTCTGCGTTCATCTCGGGGCGATATGATGATAAAGTTCATTAAAACGCCTCGGGGTGGCGAGTTAGTCCGTAGTACGAATCTTAAACAGAAACCTTTGCGTGACTTATATGTATATTTTATGACTTTTATAATTATTTATTTTCATTGATATGTAGACAAAAAATACTTACCATACACATAATTATTGACGGTAAACAATACAACATCTTACATGCATGTGCCTGTGAAATCAAATAATGTAATATCCTTGCCTTTTTTAGACCCTATGGTAACATAAGACAAACGATCTACAATTTAGTTTTGCTATAGCAACAATACATATTTGATATAGCAACAACAACTTTAAAATTCATTGTACACTTTCGATAGTCAATTAAAGACAGATTTTTGACTGCTGCGTAAAATATTTTTATAGAAAAAATAATATATTTAATATTCTATTGCAATTGATCAACTATTTAATTTCCTGTGATGCAAGATGTGTTAGTTAGTAATCTATTTTGGATTTTTTATTTTTCTTTTTTCTTTTATTGGGCAAACAAACAACGTTAACTAGTAATATACAAAAATAAAATAAGTACTATGACTAATGAAATGTTTACACAAATGAAGTTATGAATATGTTGAATGAAGTTATGAAAAAAGAGATATAAAAAACTTGATAGGATTGGAGAGACATTAGATAAGAGAGGGAGGGACCAAGGACTGAAACGATTTTTTTAATGGATTTCGTGAAACGACTTTTTGCAGATGCAAAAATATCAACGTACCCGAACCTATCGTTGTACGTTCACATAGCTCTGTTAATTAGGGAGTGCTTGGTGTAACTGAAGTTACATCCCTTATTATAAAATAGGCGCGGTTGACGAGTAATGCAAGGAGCCGGAATAGAAATCTTTTCGACCAGATGTGTATTGTCAAATACATTATTGACGATATTGTAAAGAAGCATCAAATCGTTGGTTGTACGCCTATCTTCAAGACTATCAAGCCTAAAAAGTATTAATCTGTCCTTGTAAGAAATGTATTTACCTTAAATCACAAGTGCCTTCAGAATTTCTTCTGAATGCACTCTATTCGTTGCGTATATACATTATATTGGGGGGACCATATACAGGATGCAACTCGAGTGTACTACGGACATTAGCTCCATATATTACTTTCAGGGTGGGTATCTCGGAAAAGGGCATACACGCGCATAGCAGAAAACCTTGTTTGCTCTGGTAGTTATATATTCAATATGCTGGTCGAATTTCATTTTGGAATCGAGTAAAACCCCCAGATATCGGACAGTATTAGTCTCCTTTATGTTATCGGAACCTATCTTATAATTGTATGATATTTTATTTGTGTTTCGAGTAAATGAGATTTGATGGCACTTCTTGACATTAATTTCAAGTTTGTTCAACCACAGTATTCACTGAGACGTCTTAGGTCATCCTGCATGCGTAAGCGGTCGGCCATACCTGAGATAGCAGAATAGACTTTAAGATCATCAGCGTATAAAATAAACTGGGATGATGTAAAACAGGAACCGATGTCGTTAATATATGAATATTGTATAAGAGCGGACTCAAGTGTGATACCCGTGGTACACCCGAAGGAATCGAAATAAAGTCCGATTTGAAGCCACGTACGACGACGGCCTGCTGACGATTGTGAAGTCAATTGTACAAGTTATTAAGGTTTTTCCAAGAAGGCATAATTGGTTTGTATCTTGGGACGCCATTATAATCAAATAAATTTCTAGGTTGCAATTATGAAACAAAATTCCTCTATTGTGTAAAAGCAAAAATATTCGAATTAGACAAAGGGGACAGAAATTATGCACCATCGAATTTGGTAAGTGTCTCTAGACATGTTGACGGTAGACGCTCTATGTCGATGAGGGACGCCATCAATTTGACAAACAGAATACTGTTTTTCTGGACGCCCCAAGTATTGTTGCGAGGTATAGAATGTGGCATAATCACATTGAGTCAGACAGAGTATAGAAAGAAGAGCGAGGGCGATGCTTTAATAACAGATTTTTTTGTTAAGGATCGCCACAGATTTGGTCATCATATCGCTGCTTAAACCGCTTCAAGCATCTGCGGTTAAATAGGCAATCTTGGAATAATTTCCAAGTTATCACTGCGTGGAGACCATTTAACACACTATTACTAGCTTGATCCGTAAACTTGTAAGCTCAATTTTCACTCACTTCACTTCGTCCTATCAATTTGAAACTTTGGAACCTTAGTTATTTATTAAGGCGCCGCTGTTCGCTAAAACCAGCGGAATGATTTTCCAAGCGAAAAAAACGAAGGAGAATAATACATATAAAGCCTATCATTGTTTGCGCGGAGATATGATTCTTACGCTAATCGAAATACCAACGGTAGCCAATAACACTGAAAGCCTATTATTGTTTGCGCGGAGATACCATTCTTCTGAAATCACGCATGACAAATAATATATTTTTTGGTGTTTTGAAATATTATAATGAAAAAATATGGGATCATGACATTTTAATTGTTCCCCCTATATATTCCAGTTGTTTCCCCTATATATTCCAGGAAAAAGTCAAATTAAAAAAGGCTACTTCAGCTTGTATTTATTTTTATTCAGAAAAAATTAAAGTATTTAAATTTTGCATCATAGTACTAAAGATTATGAAATTTTCTACAAGACATATTTTTATTTTTGTTTAAATGCACGCGGGAGTCAATTAAATTTGATTGCAAAATGTCAGTTTTCACTGTTTGAGAGAGGTAGTCACCTTAAGGAAAACATACAACGCTACGAAATATTATGGCACAATTATATTAAATACAGTATTTCTGGCCGACGACAAGTTTCCAAAAAAAGGTTGATTTAATTTCGTCTCCAATATGTACATCGCCTTAAGTAAGGGATTGGAGAAGGAAAAGGGAAAAGATTATGCAATGCTCGTGGCAATAGAATAACATATTACCATCCAGCTTGTAAGGCGGTAGAGGTGGGAGGTGGTCATAGGGACTCCCCAATGGCTAACAATAACCCCCATCAAGTTTCGGCACGTTTGAAGTCTCTCAATGAGGCTTTTAGTTAAATATTCTGAGCAGGAGGGTTGGATGATGGTTATGTTGGTGGAACTCCTCATAAAAGCACGTTTAATTATTATGAAGAAGGATAAGTAGGTGGTGGTTTTGTTTTTAAATACTTTAGGGTGAGTTTAGCATAGTGAAGTTGCCAACCGCGAAACCACACCTGGTCCATGTACGAGTATATTGCAGCATTTGAATCGTACTAGGGTCTACTTTTCGTAAGCATACAATCCCTGGCCATATTAATGTGACCACTGTGCATTTTGGTACTAATCAGCACATTACAAAAATATTAAACTCCTAAAAAATGCTTATTTCTAGTAATTAAAGTTCCTGAATTACAGTTTTTCGTGCTTAAGTAAATAATAAAACAATTTCAGACATCACATTTGTAAGAAATGGAACTTAACGCGTAACATAGTGAATTTTTTTTTTTTGCGAAATTACATTTTTTTGTTGTCACAGAGTGAACGAGTGGGTTAAGATCGTTTTTTTTACAATCTTGCTGACAACTAACTAGGACAGCATGTACATATTCACAGAATTTGGCTATATATACTCACACTTTTTTGTTAAAAAGAAGCATTCTGAATCTTTTCAGAAATATTCAAGATTTTGTTGTATTTTTTATGATTTTAGTAATATTGACATCAAGAAATACTCAAAACTACGAAATACAAAAATACTTTTATAAAACAAAAATATATTTTTCAATACCCCATAAATCTATAAAAAAACTTAAGTCTGCTAAATATTTTTGAAAATAATCACAAAAAAACACAAATCATAGGGAAACAATTAAACAAAAGATCAAAATAAATAAATATTTACAATCTATCGCAGTTTATTGGTATGATTATTTGACAATCGGATCTTACCCTGACCATTCGCGCCGTAACAACAAAAAATATTTCTTAGAAATATTAAAAGTTTTACTATTTTAAGTGATAAGTTCCATTTCGATGGTTGAAATTATTTTATTATTTACGTGTTATTACATAAATTATTTTATTATTATTTTATAGTACGAAATTATAGGCATTGTTTAAGAGTTTAACATTTTTGTAATGAGCTGATTAGTACCAAAATTCACAGTGGTCACATTAATATGGCCAGGGACTGTACGTATACGCAGTTAAACAATTAGTGATCGATAACATATATTGATTACGAGCATCCTAATATCTGAATGAAAATATTCTCTGTTTCGATAAGCGATTTTAGACGTGAAAAACATCATTGAGTTACCACTCTATTGTATTTTTTATCAATCTCATTCTGACTATTAAATTATAGATAGATTCTATTCTGTGACCAAATGACTCACAGACCAAAATAAATAATACTAGAGATGGCGTTTCTCACATTATGTATGAAATTAAACACCTATCCAGTGTTAAATTCCAAATTAAATATCCAATTAAATTTTTTGAATGTCAAATTAGAGTTCTCCTATACAAATGTTATAAATCTATACGGAACTCATTGCATACGCATCGGTTCACAAAAAAAATTGCTCTTCGCACTTCCACAATAACTGCGGTTCCCTTGTTGCTTGTAGTAATCTAACTGCTGGCAGGGGGAAAACCCAAGGGCTTGTCCACCTTCGGCCCATATGATTATTTTCTTGTATGTATATATAATATATTAGGATGTTCGGGGTAGTCTAAAACAACTACCTGAACTGGGAACGTAAATCATAAGGGATCCATTATGCCGCTCCTGTAATGGCCCTCTGAATGAAGAGGAGTTAATTTTGGAAGGGGTTCAAATGTAACGTTAGAGATTAATCTCATGACGTCCCAAATGTTCTTCCGCTTTAAGTAATTGCTCTGAGAGAACAAGCTCATCAAAACGTTGTGTGGTTGATAGTGACCCATTCAATGTTACAATAAACACGATAAAAGTAAAAAAAATGTATATGCAATGCAAATATGTTTTAGTCCATGACTTTCATTTTAGCAGAGACGCAAACCGCTTCGCCGTGAGTTGTGAACTTAGGGCGAAGCGGTGCGAAGCTTTTTGCCTGTCGCTGGGCCGGAAGTGCCTGGTATGGCGACGATTATTCTTTGCACATTTATTTTTTAAGAAATGGGTACCTACTGACAATGTAAGAGTTTTTTTCTGCACTACCTACTAATAACGACTCAGACATTTCATTCTGTAACAATATTATTAATAATAACATTTCTATTACGAGCAAATCACAAAATGGGAATTGTGAAAAAATTGCTAGATTAGCAGCACTTATTTACACAATCATGGATAACTAGTCGAATACCTTCTGGCGCTTGACCAGGTTTTGTGGCACTGACCGCTATAAATTTAGTTTTTCGGCATAGAAATAGCCTCATGTAGTCATTCTTTCACAATTCCCATCTTGTGGTCTGCTAGATTAAACTTGTAACAGAAGAGAATTACTATATTACTAAAATAAAATAAATAAATGTGTTGATATCCAATATAATGGCATTACTGATATACCTAGTCTAATCGAAAATTTTACGATATATGCCTTTTCTATGTAATGTCGGCATAGTATTCTTGAAAATATATAAAAATATATAATACTCACTAAGCTAAAAATAGATTATAAATGAAATCTCACCTGTTCTCGAAAGGCACAACCTCAACACAAATAAGTAATAAAACCGCAGTTCAAAGGCTCCAGAGAGCATACGTTTTCCATAAAATTATCAGGTTATTTGTTCGCGTTATAGCAGTTGAGAGTAAAGGAACAGAGAGCTGACAAAATTCCCCTCGGGCGAGGAAGAAAAATTTCGTTCGCGGCTAAGATACAAATTGCAAATTCTGCTCTTTTTCGCGAGGTTTCACACTGGACGATTTATTAGAAATACTTATTTATATATGAGTAAAAATTGTTACATTTTGACTTCCCTTCAGATGTTGATTTACTGCTCTGTTAAATAAGTACCGGAACTGTTCAATAAAATACAAAATATTAGCTTATTCGTCCAAATATATTTGGTCATCTAAAAATAGACCTCATTTGATAGTATTGGTATATACTTATGCTAACGAACAATCGAATCGTCGAAATACTTTTTATGGACTTTTTGATATGGACTAAAGGAAGGTCTTTAAGTTTGGGAACGGAAAAGTCAAACGGGGTCATATCTGGTGAATAGGGTCAATTAGTTTATTCGTATACAAGTGTGAATATGTCGGATGGCATTTGTTTATCGTGGCACAATATCCCAGAATTTGGCACAATATTTCCTCGCAGTTCTCTCATGACGCCCAAAAAATCTGTTGACTGTTTGCCCCTATGCAGCTCAGAAAGGAATAATTTTGTGTGAACATCGCCCAAATGGTTAAAGAAAATATTAAACGCGACTTTGATTTCCGAGAGACTTGGACGCGGTTCTTCGGATTCGGCTCACTATCGAATCGTCATTCCGAGGCTGGTTTTCATGTCCAAGTAAAACCCCCTTGATTCTTCGCCCGTTATGATGCTTTTAAGGAATGAGGATCGAAATTGCCTCTTCCAAGCACGTCTACGGAGACCTAATTGCTGTTAACTTTCTAAGAAAATCGCAGAGCACACTTGATATCGCCTAGCCTAACCTACAGCTAAAAACGAACTAGTTGACAGATTCGCCGTAACTATCATTCGCGACAATTAAATACATTGGTACCAACCTATAATAGTCTATTTCTTAGTTGTGTATTCCAGGAGATTAGAGGGTTAGAGTTTTTCCAGTATTCCAGGAGAATATCATCAGCTAGAATATTTGATGTGTTTACTATAAATGATATATTATTATATTAAAACTGGACAAACATGGCTGATCCTTCGACTTACTTATCCTAGGAGCAAAAGCCTTCGGATTATTTTCTCCCGCCGTCGTGGCCAATAATCATAATACCTATGCTTTTTTTATTTGTTACCTCAAACTGAAGCCGTCCATAAACATATTCATCAGCATATTCAGGCAATGAAACAAACTTCGTCGGCGCGAAAGCCCAACTGGACATTTTTACATGACTTGAAATGAAATGGGGAAAACGTCACGATGATACCAAGACCCATTGAGCAATGTGTGATCATGAACAATCAATTGTTTAAAAATAAACCAGGCATCGAATTACTTTTTTGTTGATACCTTCTCGCAGTATTATTCCCACCAATGACTCTTTCTTTATTGCCTTTTGAGTGACTTTCCAGCTAAGTATGTATTAGATAGAGATGCAGTCTTATATGTCAAATATTCACCTGTGTACGCCAAATACGACACGATGAGGAATTAGTCAATAATCAATTAACTAAAATCCACAATAGTACATTACACACGCGTGTAGTGTATGTAATGCGAGTTTGAACTATTATGGTATTCAACAGCGTAATCCATATTAGACCTGAAGCAAACGCGTGGTTCATTTCAATCCCTAGATTAAATGTTATCGAATGCCTAGTATGAGTAGCAATTGATCAAATTGTTTTCATCATTCCATTTCCAATTGTAATAATTCTGTTTCGAAAGCTAGAATACGAATTTTAGCTTAGGGAGGTACATGAAATTCCTGAAGATGCGTTATCTGCTCGTTTATTTATAGTGTGAAGCCACCTTTCTTATGATATGAGTGTTGACTGGTAAACCTACGTTTACTAAGAAAAAGAATTTTTCGTTTAAGCTGCAAAGGCCGATTATGTGGCATAAGAATAGCAATGACGGCCTTAGGGCAGCATCTTACTGCGTTTGGGATTTCATTTCAAAGAAATATAAACGAAGTAACGTAATTGCTCTATTTATATACAAGCAGATTATTATAACTTGAGCTAGATGAATATATTAGTTTACACAAATAGAATACATAATAGGTCAATATGCTCATATAGATGGCGTACTTTGAACTAGAAATTGTATCAACAAATACAAATAATAAGATATCTTTCGTTTTTGAGGCATTCCTTTTTTATTCAGAATGTTGCCGCTCAGTAAAGAGATATCACAATTAGAATTAAACTTTTTCTTCTTGTGTCCTTTCCTCCTAGGTTTTCATTGGAATATGTCAAGTATATAATTAATAAAGTATGCGTTTGTTTGGTTGAAAATAAAACTAGTTAATAATTATAATCTAATATATAAAATGTGTCGTGTATAATGATATAATTGAACCAAAAGGCCCAATAAAATTGTAATATGTAAATATTTGGAATGATTGTTAGTATTCCTAAAAATTGCTTATAATTTTAAAAATAGTTTGCATCACTCAAATTACACTTTCATATGTACGATTCTACCCTTTTGATATGCGCTATGATACATAAAACATAACGTAGAAAGTTGTCAAAATAATCCACTTGGTTCGCGATCTGCGACCGATCAATCTAAACGTCTATCACTACTATTGAAATAAGAGAATAGATAGCCTCATAATAATTACTGGACTATATTTTTCTCGTTTTATCTTTTGTTGAATTGAGTTTTACGTCTTTTTTTTTTATATATTGACTCAAGGAATATAATAGATAAATAATTTTAAAAATCTAATTGCATCAACCGCTCTCTCGCCAAAGCAAAGGATTAGTGTTAAATGTTTATATATTCTTTCACAAGGGGAATCTATAATCCCCGCTACTGACATTAAGACTATAATTACTGGAAATGCTATGATTAGAATTAGTATTAAAGCTTGTAAAACAATACATCAACAAGTTTACCCTTCCTTTTCCGAGTATTTCCTTTTTATCCTTCAGAGTACCAAATAAATAAATTTATTGTTTGTTGTTGTTTGTTTTTAGAAGTTTAATATCTATCATGTATATAACTATTAACGAATATTATAACTACTTTAATATAGAAATAATATTTATAAAACTACAATTTTCTCTTTTGCCACTATAATAGGTATAATAGTATAATAATTAGTATAATAATATAGTATAATAATTGACCTGTTATGCAAATTAGGCGGGGAAAAGGAAAAAAATTGCTAAATAATTTCAATGTCATAAAAAGCCGAATCGAGTAGTATTTACTGAAATAAAATGAAATTAAATGAAACATCTTTGTTGCACACTTTCACAAAAACAATTTGCTTGTACAAATGGCGACCATATTATAAAAATAATCTTTTACAGTTAACCATTTCAGGTAGTTTAATAATGCTCTCAACTACAATTAATATCGGGAATTACCTATAAACCCTAATAAAACATGCCTAAAAGAATATCTACAATAATATGGTATGTCGAGCGGTCGCCTCTGTGATAGGCGCAGGGGAGTGTGATATAGATTGATAGATGATGCCTGTTGGAAGGTGTAATGGGTAGTACAGAGAAATATGCCTTGTGAGGGGGTTTCGCTGCCAGACTCCATTTTCCCCTAGCATCTGGCCCGTCACCAAACCTGGGAAGCCAGGGTTGCACGGAAAGCTGACGGTGGCGTCGTGATGAAGAGGTGGCTGCTACAGTTAAAGATGGGGTTAAAAATCCGCAGATACAATAATCGGCGAGACATTTGCAAGCATAGTCGCATGATGTGTCGCTAGATCCTAGTGGTGCATTTTTCAAGCCAGTCGCAGTAGTGTGAGGGCTGGAATAGACTACACAAATAGATATCTTTGATCGTAGACAGCTGATGATGGAGGCTCTCGTTCGATGGCTGCATGTCCTGATATATGTTATGTCCGAGTCAGGGTCTACTAAAGAAAGCTTTCCGGTCTCGTAGTATGCCGGCCTTATCGTATTTGCGAGGTAGCTCAGTGCACTCAAGATAAGTACAACTCAGTTAGACAGTAAAGCACACCGGGTCGGTTGACGTCGCAAGAGAGGGGACTTCCTAAAAACAGAGAAAATTTATATTTATCGAAGATCGTTGGGCTCATAGCATATCGCACAGTTCACGCCTTGAATCCGCGATAATTCCAATGAGGAATTGCCACTTACTTAAGGTAGAAGACCGCGCAAGCGACTTCGAACCCGCGACCAGACGGGAGGACGGGGAAATTTGACCAAATCCGGTAGTAAGGGTGTGATGGTCCTCACAAAATGCGACTAAGTAAGGTAAGAAATAATTTCCTGTGTCAATCAAATCATTTTTACAATTAGATTCCAATGTGCGTCAAAGGCCTTGGAGGGGTTCAATTAAGGGAAAAGGTGCAGGATATTCTCATTAAGAACCCATTTTAATTTATTATTGAATTTTCAAATCTTTGACATTATTGACTTTGACATTATTGAATTTTCAAATCTTTTGTAATTATTTTGAAA
>JAOPUG010000004.1:17952116-17963810 GCA_027564375.1 Micropterix facetella | reverse complement strand
TGAATAGGAGTTGCTCCGCAAGCTGAGCCGACCAAAACACAACGGCCATTATAGCCCAGGCTCCACGGAGCCATTATAGCCCATTAGGGATTGAACAGACGGCCCATCTTTGATTTGTGTGCTCCTCTATGACGAAGGACCGACCGCAACGGGCTCTCGGACCAGCAGCATTGCCTCCCGCGCCACATGCGCACAGTTTATGATGCTTATCACACAAATACATCATAGCGGGCTGAATAATAACAATGGCGCGAAACGTTGCCTTTATTCAAATGACGTACACTTGCAACAATCTAATATATTTCCAAGAATCGAAAAAATGACATCAGAGGATGAATAGCCTTCGCGGTGCAGGCGAGAATCTATCGAGTGACGGGACATATAATTTATAATAAAAATATCAACGAAAATGGAAGTTCTGGTAGTTTCACTTTGTGCCCTTAAATATTTAGAGTAAGGTGAAACAGACTTTAAATTCCTTATTTAATGGTGGCTAGGTAATATACAAGATAAAAAAGTCAAGTGCGAGTTTGATTAGTGCTCCTAGGGTTCCGTATCGGTTTAAGAACGGGGTTCTTGCTATGATACATATTTCATACACAATTATTGGTTTTACGGCAGATGAAACAGGCGATGTAATGACACAAGAAGCGTGGTGCTCGTGTCACGACCGCGGGCCGCAGCGATGTCAGCCGACCCGCTAGCGTCGTCTCGCTTGGGTCAGATTCTAAAATAAATATATTAAAGTAATTTCGAGCGCCATCTATCGGCTTAAATTCTAATCACTTACAAGAAAGCTTCTGGCGACATTCGATAGAATTTTATTAATTTTAAAAATAGATTCAAATTACTTACAATGAAAGACCTGTTATAGACGCATAGAAATGTAATACATTAATTTTGCTATTTTAGCAGAGAGGCGGCAGCCGCAAACTCAATGACTTGAAACAAAAGAACCGTAGGTCGTACATACCCTAAAATCAACTGGTCTCTGCGCATTAGCCATAACTATCGATTGCCGATTTTTTATTTTTTGAAATCTGACATAGTTTACTCGAGTTATCATTCATAGTAACAAAACCCTGCAGGATTGTAAGACTTAGTTCCCTGGAGGAAGGGGGGAAGGGCAAACAAATACATTTTACGGGGATTAAAATCGAAAATTAGCGGGTTTTTCAACGGCGTGCAGGCGTGCTTTACATGGATCGGATGTCATATTAATTGTAACTAAAGCATGTCTCGATGATAGCGTTTACGGCGCCGAGTTATTTTTGCTAGTGATGCATATATTGAGTTTATCAGACAGATAGGCCAACATAGGTGGAGTTCTTCATGCGATTAAATATTGTATTGAGTCGCATCGTATTCCGCTATATAAATGTTAATGCGAAATGCTGTATGGAAAAGTGTTATACAAAACATTTCCATTATTTTTATTCTTAAATTATTTTCCGTCCAAGATTACAACTCGGTCTACATGTCATTTTTCAACCTTATTGAAAATATGTGTTTCGCAAATAAAATAAAAATTGCACTCCTTGCAGATTACAAGCTACATAGTCCTTCTAAGGAAACAAATAACTATTTCATTTAATTTTTTCTGTCTGCCAACTTAATCGACTGAATGCTATCCCCAATAGCAATGGCCGATTCCTGGACCGGGTGCTGTCAAACTTGGAACCTGGAAGCGTGCGTGTACCGGCAGACTCCTTCGAGCTGGTAAACGTAGACGGCTATCACCCGCTTTTAGATGTGTCCGTGACTGTCCATGGTGTGCGTGCTCAGTTGCGCCCGAGCGACATCTCCTCGGTTACTCCCCGTCTATCTACCACATTGTTTAGGAACAATTGGGATTTCAAACATGATAACTTTTATTTGTTATAGGATCTCGTTTCTCTTTTGATTGGAGTATCTTATACAGAATTAGTGATGTCACGATTATATGGCTTATTTCTACAGTGCAATCGATGGCGTGTTCGATAGCTACATTCCACAGTACATTGCGAAAAGCCGTGGGCGTGAAATATTCGTATTCTCTTTGGTTTACTTGTGATATAATGCACGACATTCGAATTAAATCTTATATTCATAATTGCTTGAAAAAGGACCATTCACTTTCTCATTGAATTACTGCCTAGCGTCAAATATAGTAGTAGAACGGCCTATGATAATTATATTCATAGTATTGAGGATTCTTATATAGAGGACATTTTTCGGAATAGCCCTAAATAGCGTTTTACTCAGGGTACTCGCTGCTGCGGGTTTCTCGAGTAATCTGTTGATTTTTTTGCTAATTACTTGAGAAATAGGCAGCACAGCAGTATGTGAAACTTGGACCGTTTGATTCTAAGGTGTACCACATCTGCTCTGGAGTTAGTCAGGGGTCAAACCTTGGGCCTTTGCTATTCAATCTCTTTGTCAACGATCTGACTGAAATACTCATGTCGGCACAATGTTAATGTTTGCCGACGATATTGAAATGTACATGTCCACTACTGGAACTGCTGTGGCCTGGAAGCTTTTCCAGCGAGATATACATGCCGTTTGGTCTTGGAGCCAAAATAAAAATCTCTCATAAAATATATCTAAATGTTCAGTGATGACATACACTAGATCGACAAGCACCTCTGTTGTATGATTACTCGATCGATGGTGATGTGCTTGATAGAATTGCGAAAGTAAATGAACTAGGAGTTCTCTTAAATTCTCAGTCTAAGTTCAAAGAGCACATCACTGATTTGTCCAGATCCTCTTTTAAGTTTCTATATTTCGTTATTCGTAACCTAATGCATTTTTATAATGTCCAGGTTTTGAATACATTGTATAATTCAATTGTGAAAAGTATATTGGAAATGAATGCAGTTACTGGCAGTTAGGTATCTATATGGAATCCATATGAGCATCCATATATTACTATGTTGGAAAAAATCTAAAAATGTTTCCTAAGTTTCGTATATTTCAAGCAATACGAATACTATCCTTATTTATACCCTACTAGTTTTTTACTGTGCATGGTGGGCTATAATTCCCTTAAATTGTGCAGATAAATGCACACCAATGCCTACGTTTTTAAGCTGATCCGTGGCAGAGTTGATAATGCTAGCGAAGGTATGTCAAAGAGACAGACCGCAAAGGTATCACTGTTATAACATTAAGTGTAATGACGTTACGTCTCATCGAAAAGTGACGATAAGTGGCTTTATTGCCTAATCATCGCGTAATATTTAGATTTACGAATACAAGACAATTTTATTTATTTATTATTTAATAATCTCTAAAATTATTTTGACATAGCCATTCAATACTGACTATTGGCGAAAGAAAAAGTTTACCTGTTCATTGTTTTTTTTACTGTCCCGTATCACCCAACTGGGAAATAATCCGTTCTAGGGCGGACATTTTTTATGGCTAAGAATAACAATTAGTCTAGCAATTTATGTTTCTCCATTACGACTTGGCACATTATTTTTCTTCGTGTAGTATACAAAGTTTAGTGTTGTTTAAATGACTTTTGTTTTTCAGGTTGATAGATGGAGAAATTCAGAAATAGCGCGAATAAGCGCTCTGCATTCCAAAGGACCAAAAGTCGCAGAGTTCACACTGCTCTTAGACAAAGAAGTGGAGTTGCTGAGGGCCATAGAAAGATACAGAATACAGCTAAAGGAAGACATGAAAATTATAAAAAATAGGCGTTTTCTCGAGGAGATATCTAAGCCCACCACATGGCGCGACCCCAAAGGGAACATGATCAGTATGGATACATTAGAAGCGCAATGGGCGAGGAAGCTGAAAGAGCTGTATTATTCTATTTGCAGAACAGATTTGAGCGCAGAAGAGCGCCTCGAGCTTATAGTAAACTTAAAATATACCCTAAAAGATTACAGATTTGCAGCGACACAGGAATTGGACGAGTTGCTCGATAGGGAGTGCGATTTGATCGTGAGGAATTATTCAGCGGAGGAACTGCAATTTTTGAGGAAGCGGATACAGTCCACGATCCTTCATTGTATAAAAGTGAGCGAAGCGAAGTGGTGGAGGGATTTACAGAAGAAAAAGCATGCGAGCACTTTACATTATTGCGACAGCTGTGGGATATGCAAGAGCCAATCCGAGTTCCCTCTGACGTCCCGGTCTAAATCGGTCCAGGTGTGTTCGTCGTGTTCGTGGGGCAGCGTCGGCGCCAACTGGATCGACATGACTCCTTATAAATTCATACTAGAAGCTATCCGTAAAGACGAGCGCAAGAGACGAGCGTGGACTTCATTGGCCTTCGTCCTGCAGGACGAGGACATCCACTTCCTCGTCGATCGGATCTGGCACTGCCATTCTGTTCTCAGCGAGAGCTCTGACATTTTCGACCTGAGATTCGCGCGCTGGTATAAAGACTTCGAGTGGTCCCCTTGGAATTGTGTCCTGCTCCACGTCACAGAAATTGATTGCCACATGAAGATAGAAAATCCCGATGAAGTGTATGATATCGCAGTTGTTAATAGAGTAAAAGCGAGACACATATCGGCAAAAACTCATTTTCACCAATTGGCACAATTAAAATGACTTCTAAAATATGGTGGCGCCATCTGTCAGCTGTGCAGTGCACCGCTACAAATCACATCAAAATAACCTTTTCATTTTTAGGTAAAATAACGGAAAGGAACACTCAAAATTAATCAAAATAAAAAACTAACAACTCAGAATTGTTTTAATTTATAATTATTGCTAATTCTTTATTTGTTTAGTTTAGATTTGCCGCCATACGAGCCGATTATTGAACACGGATTACTAGCGTCATCTATCAGAAAATTTAAAAAGATCAATGGCATAGATTCTGTGCCTTCCCGCCTACTTTCGCGCTGGACACCATACGATTAAATCACATCGATGCGATTGTTTTAAGAGCCTATACTTAAAAAAACCAAAGACACAAGTATTTTCGATTCATAAACCGTAATATTGCAGAATTTAAATTAATGGACCAATATAAATATATAAGACATCGCTAACAAACTTATTTCATTCAGAGAATGTGATCGCAAAGAGGGCTTAGACGTACGATAAATTTAGTAGAGTACATAGTACATCGCTGTTTGGGCCTTTCATGCTTTAACTAATCATCGCTAATGGCGAGCGTTCTGTTGTGAAATGACAACATCGAGAAATTTCTCGCCACCAACGGCAGTAAACTATTGTTATAAAATGAATTCAGTGCGTTTTGTCATCGATTTGGTGTGAAAAAGTGGTTTTTGTGGGTGTGTTATGATATTCGTCAGCGGTGTTCGATGGTGTAATTAATCGTATGCGTCCATAAGGGGGCAAATTTTTATGTTTCGACGCCAGAAATGGCGGTTGTGTTATCTATTTGGGTTGTGTTATAAGTGATTCCGGTGTGTTTTATGCATTTTTGAGCTTTTGGAGGAGAGTGTTTGGTGTATTTTTGGTCGGCGTTAGATGGCTGCACAGAGCTGTCATGCGAATGCTCTAATAGCTGTCTGTCGCGAATTGGTAGAATGGCTCGCTGGGGAAAGGGCCGCGGTACCAGCCTCGCCGTACCGCTCGACAATTTGTTCAAAGAAAACATAAACTGTCCGTCTGTCGCCAGATCAGCGGGCGTCGTTGGAAAATGGGGCATCACAAGCTTCACGTCCCTACGCAGCGCGCCATACGGTATTTTTTTTTTGCTTGTTTACAATTCTAAATGTCAAAATGTCGATCATATTTTGGATCTTCGAGCCGGGATTTTGAGTTCGATTTACGAATTTGGAATCCTGGGTCTTATTTACGAACCGAGAAATAAAGATGTTCTCATAAATTAAGGCATTATTGCAGTTTCTATCAATCCTCCTCTTTATTATGTGCTTGACGACATCCAGGACCCTTGAGAGTGCTCTGCTTATCTTCGGCCCCGTTTTCGCTATTTGGCAACATTTTCCCCCTTCTGTGGTGCTCGGAGGGGCGGGAGTGACGCTCGCCCTCCCTCCGAGCCGAATGCATCTTGTGTTCATCGCGTCTGATCACCGGGTAGGGCTTGTCCGGGTCCTGGACATCATCAAGTACATAATAAGAGTTATGACGATATCCTTGACGATAGCTTGACGATATCCAGGACCCTCGAGATATTGTTTGTTATCTCCCGGTGACCATTTGGTGATGCTATGTGATGTTTCTGAAATAGAAGAGAGAAACGAAAAGCCAGAATCATTTTGGTGATGGGTTATTCAGGTTTAAATTGAGCTGCCAGAAGGTTCTCCGGTGGTAAGGTACTCTTCTGGATCTCCTTCCTGTAGAATTTCTGGAAGGTGCTCTCTCGAATCCAGTTTCATCTTCTAATAATTTTTCCGTTGGGAGACCCTCAATCCAATTCTGCGAAGCGACTGCCGCCCTCGTGCTGCTTGGGGCGAAGAAAACAGACGCTATGAACACAGGATGCGTTCGGCTCAGGGGGGAGGGCGGGCATCATCCCCGCCCCTCCCACCAACGCCGAGCGCCACCGGAAGGTGGAAAATGTTGCCAGATAGCGAAAACGGGGCTGAGGAAAAGCAGAGCACTCTGAAGGGTCCTGGACATCATCAAGGACCACATAATAAACATCATCAGTGGCATCCCTAGCGTTCGCATGATTTATCTTTAGGTCCATCATAGGCTTGCAGAGAACTTGCAACAATTAGGAGTTGTACCTGAAAATAACTCTTATTATGGTATGCTCTTTTCCATCGCCCATCCAGACCATACTTTCCAGGACGCTTTGTATGTGGCTATTGAAGATGGCGTCCAGCGGGTTCTTAGAATGTCCTACTCTTCTCCCGTCCAATCTGCTATTCTATCGCTCCACCTGCAACTTTCCATAAGTAGGCCTATCGTCCATGACACTACTCAAAAGTGACAGAATAGGTTAGTAATTAAAGTTACATACTAATTGGTGACACTCAGTCATAGACGGCACTCCCACTACCAGTTGTTGAAAAACACTCACTCAAGGTGGTATTGTGCATAAGTATTGATTGGGAATCTTTGAAACTAGTTCAGAAGTGCGCGACCAGCACTTCGGGTCGCATGTGATTAGTTAATAACGCATTACCAACCAGTTTGTCATTGGTTGCGTTTTGTACGGATCACCATTGAAATAATAATGCTGTGACATTGAAGCGACTCATTGGTGATCTGAGTTCGCAACTAGTTTGTTTTGAGTAGCGACGTGGACGAAGGGCCTAATAGTTTGAGGTCCTTCAGGTCGGATGGGGGAAGCTCGGTGGTCATGTTGACTAGCGTTTTTCCTAGTTCTTTGATTTTTATTGGAGACTCTTACGCTCGCTTCCGAAGATCCGGGAGCCTTCAGGTGAGCTAGAATCTGGGGAATGATGTTCGGAGGGGGAAACACTCAAGCCAAACAGAATTGCTAGTGGTGACTGAAGGCATTTATGAAAAGTGCTGCAGAGTCTCCATAGTCCTCTGTTACATAGGGGTGAAGGACACATGACACTTTGGATGCGAAGGGGTCGACCTCCAGGGTCTTCCATATTGGAAAGATTCCCTCTGTCTCATTTGCAATTCCGGTATGGGCCTCTTTCTGGAAAGACATTTCGCTATCCCGTTGTATCGGCCCGGGAGATGAAGACGTCCAGTTCGATTTGAAGGCTGATAGCCAGTTGTAGAAGACCTCTGGTTTGGTTCAGGAGGGCCTCGGACCTTGTGCCTCCTTCGTTTCGGATGAAGGCAACTACCATCCTGTTGCCCGATTGAATAAGGACCCTGTAGTCCCGTAGGCTGTGTTTGGTGTCTCTGAATTGCTGCCTATATGGCGAAGAACTCTTCCTCTTGGAGTGCCAGCTTCTCTGCGATTCTGTCTATGACCCAGACAAGTGGGCGATATTTACCTGTGCCCACATCCTAGGTCTCGGCTGAATCTGTCGTTAGGAAATTGCAGCTCTTTAGTGTATGGATCGAACTCAAAGGCCGGTGGATTTGAGCCACTGCAACAATTCTTTTTGAGTTCTGTAGGTTAGAGGGCCTCTCGGCTCTCTTTGGATTTCTCTGCAGTGCAGGCGGTCCCTGGCCGACGAATGCGGCAAAGTTTAGTCTTCCCAGAAAGGGAGCGGAGTTCTTTAATCCGGACCTCTGGATTTTGTAAGTTCCTTACGGCTGCTTGGATCGCTGCTTGTTTTCATGATGCTAGGTATTTTTGGTTGTTTTCCGTGTCCTGGGTACTCTACCGCTCTGATCAGTTATAAGGTAATTTTTCTTTCTTGCCCGCCCAGCTTAGACAGATTCCATTAATTGCACTGTTTCTAGAGCTCGTTCTCTCAGTCGTTTCCAGGACTGGTTTGCTAGTAGAAAATCGTCGTGGTATGCTAACGTCCGAATGTTTCTTACCCTCAGAACTTCTGCCATCTGGTTGGTGATGGAGGCGAACATCTCGGGCACCGCCGAAAGGCTGAAAGGGAGAGCTCGCATTCGCAGGATTTCCTTGTTGTAGTTCGTTCTTAGGAATCTCCTGTGGCGTTCTGCAATCAGGATGTAAAAGTATGCATTGTGCAAGTCCATTTTCACCGTGAAGTCTCCTTCCCGGAGGAACCTCGGAACTCTCCGGTGCGATATAAAGGTTCCACAAATTTGGAGGTTTCCACAAATTTGTTTAGGGCATTCAAGTTGAAAATTGACCTGGGACCTGTTTCGAACACAGTCGAAAAGAATCCCGAGTTGTTGTATGCCCTTTTGAGAATCCCGAAATCTTTGATTGTGGTGATCTGTTGTGACATATTCAGTCGGACTGATCAAGCAGCTGGCCTTGGCATTTTCGGCGGTACTGCAATGAGGGTCTACCACCAGTCTATGCCTCCCAAAGAAGTGATTAACTCCTCGAGACCGTCCTTCCCAAACAGACGGTCCACACTCGGCTGTACCTGTGGAGGTTTTCTGTCAGGCCGTTGTTGTCGATTTGGTCCTGCCGGGTTTCGACACACTCCGTTCGCTCTCCACACAAAATCTGGAGGATGTCCCCTGAGATTTTTTTGAAAATGTCTTCTGCGGAGAATATCTCCATCGCCGTCTCAACTTGAGATGCCCAAGTTCGGAGTGTGGGGTCCTTCGACTCCCGGAAGAGCATTTGTCGCATTCCGTTTGCGAACGCCTCTGATTTGAGACCGCATGCGTGAGAGCCGCGAAAGTGCGGTCCTCAGTAGTTAATGGAAGTTTTCCGAGACGGACTGACTTTAGCTCGTCGTTCAAGATTAGTTTCACAAATCCCGGGGACACCAGATAGGGCTTGAGGGCATCTGTGTAGCAAATCAGTTTCCGATCCTGTATGCTGAACCGCTTCAAATCAATCAGTTTGTTGACCGCAAAAGCCTCTGATGCGGGTACCGCCGGCACTGACGGCGGTGTAAAGGTTGCTTATCTCGAATTCGGCTCCCGAGTCCGAATCTTGAGAAATCCCAGTTTCGGGATTGTCAGAGGCTTATGGTTTGTAACTTGCATAAGGTTTCATACTGACCTGGGACCCGATATGCGATATCAGGTTCGAAACCTCCGATGCCGACTTACTCCCCCTTCGATGACGCCAATAATGACAAAGATGTCGATGGCCTCGTCCTCTTAATTTTGACTGCATTCGTTCGCGCGAACACGTGCATCGGAACGACGTTCGGGCGAACAAAGATGCAGTCGGCCGGGCAGCTACATTAGTTTTTCGGATGAGGCTGCCCAGAACACTTTGCCGTTACTTTCACTACCGTATAAATCGATGCTGTCCATTTTCGCTTTTCGAAGATGAGCCGCCAATGCTGAGTGCCGCAGGGAGGGAAAAATTTTGCCATATAGCAAAAACAGGACCAAAGTAAAGCAGAATACTGTCAAAGGTCCCGGACTTCGTCAAGGGCCAGATAATATTAGTAGTCATACTGACGTTTTTTTTTATTAAATTGGAAAAGCTAGTATCTGTGTAGAAAGGCCAGGTTTTAAATTACTAATGCTTGAACCACCTGATTAAAAGGGCCTTCAAGGAATTCTAGCAATAGGACTGACCTTGAATTTTGCAAATATGAACACTCAGTTACTCAAACAATAAAACAATATTAAAATGTGATCAACTATTCGATATTTAAGAGACAATCGCTTTTCAAACATAGCCAAACAAGCTCAATCATGTATAATTTAACAGTTCTCGTTTTGTTTGTCTGATGTTTAAATTATTGTCCCTCTGGTATTCTAGAAAGCTCAATGGTGGCAGAACCAATACATTCAATACAATTTACAAGCAAAACCTAATGCCTTTTTTGTGTCGAAGAAGCGAGACGACACTGCTGGGAGAAAGCGTAACAGGGATAAATTTTTTAATCGATGGATAAAATGACGTCGATAAAATGTCAACATGACTGAATTTTAAATGAATGGTGCAGCATCACTGACGTGCGTACAAAATACCAGTGAATCATGCAGAAAAAATTGTAATAATATTAAAACATACTCGTGAAATGTTCCAACTTCCAACTTCTTTCGGCAGCTTGCTATGAGCATTCTTGCAAAGCATTTTAACACGAGAAGCATTTTGTAGAATATTGAGGACATAACGAATCTAAGATGTTAATTGTGCGACTGTGAACTGCCGACTGACTAAGTGTCCTTTTACAAAACTGCCGGCTAGCCTCTTTTTCTCGGTATAGCTTGCCACATCTAAATATTTATACGGTAATGTATTTTAATGTATAATACCAACTGGACTGAAATTCTCAGCCCAGTCGAAGTATTGTAAAGCAACCTGTTATGACTCAAAAGCTCTGCCTGATATTGAAAGTATTATCTCTGAGGTCTTATAAGTTTAAGGTAAGGCAAGCCCTAAAAGAGGGATAGCAATGCATCACAAGAGCTACTGGTTACCGCCGAACTCCTAAAATTAGTAGGCTGCAGTGTCCATTGCACAACTAGCAGTACTATTCAATACGACATCTGACATATCATTTATTTCATTTCAAGCGTCCCCGCATGTCGGATGGACACAGAAGTCAACCATCCACCGCCTGGGCTGTTTTAACTGTTTTTTTCCCCGGGTTATAGATACGAATTTACCAAACGACTTCTATCCCTCCCAATACACACCAGTAACAATTTATTTCATATTAACAATTTTCTTAAAAAAGAATAACATATGAAATAAAAGTCGATAACAGGTTGGTAAAATAAATAAAAATGAAAGAACAAAAAAAAATAGGAGCCTAATTTAGCATTACATTGAAATTACCACAAAATGTAAACAAAGGGAGTAGGTAGGGGAGAGCAAGGCTCGAAGTACCTTCACAGTGACGGATAACACCAGTTAAGGACAGACACACATTGGACCCAAAACTCGGTCAAAATTATTTAAAGTGTTATTTGGCATTATTTTGAATAAGAAAATGATCTCTGACCATAATTAAATATATTTTTTGAAAAAATAAACACAGCAAAGAAAAATGATCAACCAAAAATATTTTTCAAATCTTTACTACAGTCATTACTTAACTTCTAATCGACTACTTATTTAATCCTAGTTTTTCCATCACAGCAAATTTTTCTTCCATTTTTTTCCCTTTGAACTCCTTTAAAATATCATAAAGTTCTTGTAAAGTTCTTCAACTTTTCTGTAGGATGTGCTAAGATATATATATATATATATATATAATTGAAATAATAAACTCATCTTCATATTAGAGAAATCGTGGTAGAAAA
>JAOPUG010000004.1:17700628-17720284 GCA_027564375.1 Micropterix facetella | reverse complement strand
ACACTTTTTAGGGTATTATTGTTATAATAACACGTATGCATGAGAAAATTAATTTCTGGTATGCCTGCCTTAGTACAGTTCTAGACCTAGTTAGGTGGCGTTAACATAGTGACCAAGGTGCTGCTGCAGTGTGCTTTTTTACTGCTACTGGTTTAAAAAAAAGAATATATTGCAATTCTGCAATATGTATTTCGTGCTTTACAAAAAAAGAAATAAAGGTACGGATTCAACATGACCTGCTTCGTGGAGTGATTTTTTTTTACAGAGGAATGGCTCTCTATTGAGCGGCGTTATATCAGTAAAATGGAGTACTCAACTTAAATATGTAAAAAACTTATATAAAATATTTCATGAAAAAATGGGGTACCTACTTTTAATTTTCCTGCTTCACTGGCGGTCCCTGTATTAAATGTTTTATTATTATAATGTATTGATAAAATTAGTACAGTAGATTATTTTAGCACATTTTTATTAGCTCGCTTTCTTGTTTGTCTATTTGTCTGTTTGGTACAAATTTTGCTATCGATTTTAAACTAACTTCCCGATATGATCGGATATTACTGAAATTTTACACACACCTTTGGTTCTGAAGACAATACAATACAGTATATTTAATATGACGGTAGATCCAATATTGTGGTCACCACAAAATGACGGATTATTTTTCTCTTTACAATCCCCTCGACATGGGTGTCAGATGAAAGGGTATGACAAGTATAATACAATCCATGTAACGTCATTCTGAGTTCAATATGGCAGCCATCATAAAATGGCGGATTACTTTTTTCTTTACCTGGACATGGGTATCAAATGAAAGGGTATGAGAATTAGTATACAATAATTTATAATCCATCTGACGTCATTTGTTAAATCCAATATGGCGGCTAGTTTTAAAAGCGTGATATATTTTTAAAAGACATTTTTAAGTTGACATATTTGTATATTAGTTTATTATATGAACAATATTGAATTGTAAAGATTAAATTAAATTATATTTATTGTATTGCCGTAATTATGACAATCCAAAAACTCAGAGCCAACCGGCTTAGAGCAAATCCTGGGGTTTAGTTAGGTGGCAGTAGTGCCAGTAGGTATTAGAGTTCATATCGGCTAAATTCAACTTACTTACAACTTAATAACGTATGCATTTTGTTATTTAGTTTTTAATGCTAAAATAATTAAATTTATTTAAAGAAATATATAATAAATTCCCATATATTTGTAAAAAAAACTTCGGAAGTCAATCAAGAAATCAAGCAGTTAACGTTACAACCACCATTGTCCAGGATAGACCGATGTGCTGTTAGTTGTCGTCCGCGGTTGTTCTGTGGGTAGGCGCCCTACTACTGCTGTTGCTACGCAGATTATAGCGGAGCAAGCGACGCGCGCAAATTTCGACATACCGCCGTGCACAAAACACTCAGTGATCACTCAGTCGAGTCGGTATGGTCGCTTTGTTTGTCAAACGGAAGCCAACTCACGGCTGCGCTCAATCTTATAAAAACGCGAGGTTTGTAGCGGTCTTTCAAAGGTCTCAGGAGACCAAGGTATACTTTGGGTCGGTGTGACGATCGTTTTTATATAGAATTTGTTCAGCATATAAATTATTCGATAGAATGCTCTTCAATCGCCGAGTGTAAAAGAGTGTTGTGTACATGGCGGAATGTAAAAATTAGCTCGCACGCAACCCCCCCCGCCCTCCTCCTCCCCTCTCCCCCGCTAGAATTTGCGTAGTAATAGCAGCAGTATGCGCCCATCCCTAGAACAACAGCAGAACAAAACTGACAGCACTTAAGCGTATCCTGGGCAAAGGCGATTGTAGCATTGACGACACGTCGGGAGCTACGCATTTCAAGCAGTAGATCCGTTACTGTTTTATTTATAATGTCGAACAATCGCGCCATTCTTCGATTTCATATAGACCAGTAATATTACCATTGAAAAAGGAAATAAAGCCTTTGAAATGATTCGCTATCTGGTTGACTTTCCTACCGTCCACTTCAAAAGCGGACCTGTATAAAGGGATTATTTCGAAATGAACCCAACATTTTTGAGATTGAATTGAAATGAATGTATATTATAATATGGATTATACGGAAGGACTCCCCTTGGGTCGCATTAATTATATCCCTGCATAAGCAATATGGGTTATATAACCGACCCACTTCTTTATATCGTCCGATTTACGTTTATGCACCTATGTACATTAGTACTTCTTTAAGGCCCAGTGACAGGCAAAGGTCACTTCACGTGAGTGTAATGTTAGCATTCTTACAAACGATTCTGCTAAAACTTATATATGGATAGGTTGACAAATTATATAAAGACCTAAGGTACGATATAACAAAACATTTATGTTTTATGTAGTGAGATCTTATGAATGAAATTCGGTAAAAATACCCATAAAGGCTTTTCCTATGAGGATTATAACAATAACTATAGAGATACAATATGAATCTTATTTTTGCAGAATTTTACTGAAAAAGCTAATGAATTTTGATAAATGTTCAACCCCTTTAGAGGATTTATTAGCTTATTGACTTATAAATTGATATTAGGATATTTTACAATATAAAAAATTGGAATCTGAAAATTCACTATAGCATTTTCGCTCATTTGTATCGATATCTCTTGACGTATTTCTCATAATATATAGAAAATTATTAAATAAACCTTTGATCACACAAAACTTTAGGTTTTTATGTAACTATTCCTATAACATTTGTAGTTAACATACTTGTAATTATAGCTTTTATTTAGATTATGCTGTGTGATATTTAAGATAATAGGGTTTTCCTCGGGGAATAGTGCCGAGCAATTCAGTATAAATGTATGGTACAATTCACTAAAATCTAACTATTCCTAAGTTTTAATAAGTCAACGTTATTTAAAGATGCTTGTAGCTATAGAAAGCGAAGCAATTTTTTTAATTTAAACATTTTTAAATAAAAATATTTAACAATATATCATTATGTACGAGACTTTTACCAAGGAAACACTTATTCGAAGGACGGTCTAAATCTATTCTACTTAATTATGGTAAATACGTATATTTGCAACAATCATTATGTTAATAGGGCATTATATCGTACAGGTATAGATATGTAAATCAAAATCCAAAACGTAAGAAAAAAATAGACCAATATCTTTAGTACGCCTTGGTAATATCTACTTGATTCTAAAAGCCACTCTGAAATTGTCTTGAGGAGTGCTTGCTTCTTGTATTGGACAAAACCATCAGAGCCCGCTCTGATGGATTATTTTTGTCTCAAGGGATGTGACATGCCTTTCTGCAAAATCAGTTCTACCGAGTAGGGGTATGTTGCATAAAACCTGATGCTCGCTTAATGATGGATGTGATGACTTCTCTTTGGTATACCAAGCTGCACATTTTATACATAGCTGACGAAAAACAGGCTCCTTGAATTCGATGGACAGCAGATCAGAGCTGTAGCGAAATGTCTTCCTAGAAAGGACTGCAATGGTCGATTTCGGTACCCTCATACTTCATTCCTCATGGTCAGTCGGCCGTTTCGGGAGGATATGCGCAATTCACTTCACCAGCAATTTTATAAGATTTGTTTTCTTCGTATTTTTTTTATATTTCTCATGAGGGCGGCGTCTGGTGATATAGCCTCCGCTTGATGGCTCTGGCGTCTGTAGAGACCCATTGTGCCGTATCATGTGACTGGGCTGTGGGACTCTCGTGGTGGTCTCGACGGTCATAGATCCGCGCCCGGTAGTCCACACACCTCATAGAGGCGGGGTAGTAATCTAAAATTACTGTTTAGTGCCATATTAGCAGTTCGTTATGGATTCGGATTAAGGTCTCCTTATAGATTTATCCTGAAATTCACTAAAGCGTGACACTCGCACATAACATGTAGAGCAGTCGCATTTTCCTCTCCATATAGTCTGCAAATAGGATCGATCCTCCTTCTCATAGTTGTGAAGTGTTTGTTGAGGGTAATATGCCCTGCTGTATAGTTTGAGCACTTGTTCAGATATTTTTGCAAGGGACGTTTTGGATTGTTGTGGAGTTTCTCCAGTAATGGACGTTTTGGAGTTTCTCCAGTAGATATCATATTCTCTTGCCAGCCACTTTTAGGCGGCAAGTTTTAGGAGACAATCTAGTATGTCTATGCTGGTACTGGGTTCGAAGAGATTTCGATGACCCTCCCCAGGCCAGGTCATCTGCTTCATCATTTCCTTTTATATTACTATGTCCATATTTGAACTTTAGTCTTGTAATTCCAGCTATCGATCCCTCGTACGCGTTGAGGTTATCTGTGTGCCAGATAATCACTTTAGGGGGGGGTACAGTAGGGTCTTCTCTGGTCGGAATCGTACTGAAGGGATACTGGGAATTATATCGGACTTCCTCCGGGAACAATTATTAGGAGAACGATTTTGCTGCTTTCTTGCAGAGTGACAATTTGTATATGCTTGGTTTGGTTATCTCCGTTAATTTGGTTCTGGGTATTTCGATAGATAAGTTTCCTCCCTTCTCTCTGAAACTCGTGATCGCTATGCACTTATAAATAGGCACTGCTGATGCAGCGACAGCGAGCGACGGGGGTTTGTGTCTTCGTTTCGTCAATGTCGCGTCCTCTAAAGGTGAAACGATAGATGGCATTACCATTTCCTTTTTAAATGGGTTTTATTTTCGGTCATTTCTTCTTTCCATTATTATCCAAATGTTTTCTTATTTATTATTTGTTATTTCGCTGTCCATTGTCAACGGATTTTGATAATGGAAAAAATATGGACACATTCTGTCGAAAGTATTATAAATGCATGTTTATCTTTGAAATATAAGTATTTATATAAATAATATTTTTTAATTTACCGCATTTTTAAAACGGATTAAAAAGTATAAAATAATTTATCCTAGCCCCATACAGAAATCGAAAAACGTGGGGCGCATGCAATAGATAATTAATTGATGCATGATAGTTCACAGTTCACATCTAAGTTACTAGCAAATAGCAATTTGTCAATCGCAATTCAAATTCGAGTAGGCACATATTTGGAAAATTATAACCCTGATCTTGTTATCTTAAACGATTTGCATATCGCTCAAATATGTTTGAGTAAAGTCCAACTGATTGATTATATTATCTTCAAATCGCAACACTTGATATCGTTGATCGGGCTTTCTTATATTAAAGAACACACACTTTCTTAAATTTGAATGAAGTGGTAGGTGGTGAAATCGATCAACACATTCAGATGCAGGAACTTATCACTCTTTCAAAATCCGCATGCAGGATTTGAAGAGCTTTTATAAATTTGGGATGAATTGCGATTGATGAAAACGTGGGACACAATTATGACTTAGGTGTGAACTGTGAATATTCATGCATCAATTAATTATCTATTGCATGCGCTCCACGTTTTTCGTTTTCTTTATCAGGCTTGGAGAAATTATTTTATACTTTTTAGTCCGTTTTAAAAACGTGGTAAATTAAAAAATATCTTTTATTTTAATAATTATTTTCTGCTTTTTAGTTTTGTGTGTATGAAATATTGCAATCGAGTTTAAGTATCTTGATGAAATTGTGACAGAGACATGTGGAAAATTTCAGGTTTATATCTGTTTCTCTTCACCCGGTCATATCTGAAATAGAAAATTATTATACCTACCTACCAACAATATATCAATATGTTTAATTATTATTTTCCTGAAAAACAAAGTAAAGAAACAATAAAAACAATTATTATAAGTTTTCATTTCAATAATAAAATAAATAATTGCCAGATCCTTCTTAATTATCATTTTTAAATATATGACTCATTCATGATGCTGGAGATCCTAGTTGTCGCATTCTGTCCATCTCCTTCATTGCGTTTTTGAGCGATCGAGCTTCTCTATTCTTAATCCATCCAATCATATGACACGACTTAATGCGCTTCCGATTCTGCTTCCGATTCTCGTCGAAGATTCTCTTATCGGTTTAGCTCCTCCTTCTCTAGTTGTCGCTTACTTTGGGTGGCTATCTCCTTGATCATTGTAGAAATTGTCACTAATGCACTATTCACTATTAGTGTTATAATTATATATGTTGGAAGACCAATTACTTTACTGGAAATCAATTACTTTTTATTCAAGACGCGTACATTTAATTCACTAAGTTTACAAAATAATACCTAAACACAGATTAGCGTCATTAAAATAAGTGTTCACTGTATTTCAATGCATTTAACAGCCGATTTTTTTTAATGTTTGACTTCGGTCGCTAAGCAGTGCTGCGCTTTACCTGTAGAGTAATTCGGACCGCTACATCTAAATGGCGCTGTTTATTTAATATTTATTAATAATCCGAATCAATCGACCTTAAATTATACTATATTGTATTGTTTCCATAACCAAAGGTGTGTGCAAAATTTCAGCATGATCGGCTATCGAGAAGTCAGTTTAAAATCGATTGCAAACTTTGTACTGAACAGACAAACAGACAAACAGACTAACAGACAATCAAAAAAGCAACATAATAAAAACGTGGTAAAAAAACAATGTTATTTAGAAACAATAATATATCATAGATGCTATAGCATCAGTGAGGATACTGTCATTAAATAAACTGACCCTAATATTATATCAGTTAAATTGGCGGAAATTTTCCGGACTGTTAAAATATCTATTGTAGCAAAACTAATAACAGGCATATCCAGGTATTTTAATGGTGGCGGCATTTACGTAATTTTCCGGTAGCAGATATTTTCGCTTTGTTTCGCTGTCGTCGACCTAGCATGAAGAAAATGGCCGACAAAAAACCAACCAACATGGCCGACGCGCCTCATTTGGAGTAATCTAATTTTATGGTTAAGTATGTCAAGTTTTGTGAGGCGTGATCATGATAGAAAATGGTGTTAGCTATAGTTATTTGTGAATAGTTAGTCAATAACTGGAAATAGCATGCATTTTGGACTAAAATCCTCATACGCTAAACCCCAAGAATGACTCTTCCTTCAAATCTCTAGTTCCTATCTGAATTTCAATTATCTATTGACCAAAAAATAGTCAACAAGTCAATGAACAAATTTGTCAAATTTAATTGGAAAAATTGTAATATTTGTCAAAATGAGTCAAATTATAAATTCTTTAATAGGATTCATCGACTTATTGACCCTGAGATAAATACAGGGTTTCATTAATTTAGAGGTCAGAAACGACGTGATAGCAAAGAACAATAAATTGAAATATCCAATGCTAGAAAATCTAGAGATATGAAGGATTTTCTCACATTACTTAAATTTTTGGAAGATCACAATCTATTTTATTCACAACGCGTTGTCACATAATATTTTCAGTGGGTTAGTGGTCAGTCACCATAAGGTAACTGCAGATGAAACTAAGTTAAATGGACTTCGAATCCAATCCAAACTGAGTAGAAAAGCTTTCTTCTCATAGCAACTAGTTTAAATTACGTATTACCTGCGGATACTTCATATTATTATGTTCTTGACAGGGATGCACCATTACCTGAATTGCCATGGCCAAAAACTGGGAAAATTTCGGATGTATTACAACTAAGATATATAGCAGGCATATTGCTAAACAATATAAAGTTGTGACAATTGTATTTGATGGTTAGGCCATCTCCAGTAGGGACAAAGGATACATCAGATACTCACAAAACAAATATCAGTAACAGTGACATTTATTGCGGGTTCTCCACTTCTTAATACCGAAGGACCATTTCTTTCCAATAATAAAAATAAATAGTGCTTTATAACCATGATTGGGAAACACTTTAAAGCGAATGGCCACACTACGATTCATGCTACAGATAATGCTGACTCAGTTATTGTAAAAACACCACTGACGTTGGCAGAACAAAAGCATATAAGCTGACGACACCGATATTCTTGTACTTTTGATTTACCATAATACACGAAATATTTGTTTGCAGTCATCTACGTTCGGTGATAAAAAAACGTGATATTAAAACGATGCGATGTGCTTAAAGCAAAAAGGAATGCTTTGAATGGATATCACATGTTCTTTATTAGGTAAAAGTAAATCGGCAGTATATCCACATTTTTGGAAAAGTGAGGAATTTAGCATTCGCAAAACTCTATTGGGATCGGAAAATGCAAACAAAAAGGGACTCACAGATATTGGCCCAAAGCATTGGTATCATTGTATGGTGGAAATCAAAAGAAAGGGACTCTGAACCTACTATGATATAACCTCTACTTGAAAAGAAAATACCAACTGCCAAAAATGAATATAATATTGCAAGCTTACCACCGCCATGATACGCTTCATCATCTTACCATAAATTTATACAATGTCTTTGTTAGAAAACTATTAACACCAATATTGCCAATCCCGAAAAGTGGGATTGGAAAGAGTAGGAGTCCAACTACAGCCCATAAAATACAAAATAGGCCCTTCGCCAGAACTATTTATAATGATCAGCTGCAACTTCAAAACGGATACAAATTAGTCTTGTGGTAGCGGTAGATGTACTCGTATGTGTCGACGTTATGGTGTGAAATGTGCTATTTTGAGATATGTTGTAACTGTTCTGGTAGATATTGCACAAATAGTGAACTAAAGAAAGTGATTTAAAAGAAACCAAGGAAGAGTATTTAATTTAACTTTTCTATTATGTAAGATTTATGAAATAAATATGCATTTGTATTATAAAACGCATTTTGATGAATAAAAATATGTGTTTCAACACTGCCAAGCTTTCAGTTTTTCAGCCACTATTTTGTTATTTATTTTTATTATTTTAAATTAAAATCAGAATCATTTTCATTATGAAATTTTCCATAATTTGATACCATACACGATTTTGTAGGCTTAAAAAAACAAGATGGCGGCCAAAAACCAAAATTTGCACATTAACATTGTTTAAGACATTTTGTATGTCAAAAAGATACCAACGGCGACCTAAAAAAATCAATCTCATCTTTGCCGGAATTAATTTCACCAATTACCTATTTTTTGCATATATCTGCTTTACATACTAACTCGTTTATATAGTCTAAAATAAATAATCTAAAACATGCTGTTGGAAAGCTGACAAAATTTTTGACTTTCAAAGTTTTTATTTTAAAAGAATGTTTTTTTTAAATATCAGACATATGGATGAATAGATCTCATGAACATTTTCTAATTGTGTATATTTTTCCCCCAAAAATACTTGTCCATTGAAGTAAATTCTTTACATATCATGATATTTTTCAAAACTTCGTATATTATGAGAGAAGTGCATACCTATCCGCGTATATTATTCATGTTTTCTATTTAAAAAATTACATAACCATAAAAGTGTTAGTGATTTGAAATCAGCGAAACGAGCCCCTTCAAATAATATCCGATTCTACTCCTTAATAAAAAGTCAAATCCTTATTAGATAACTTTTGTCGTCCTTGATAAAACATTTTTTTTTTGCTTTTGACTCTTAGGCTAGGTGCGGGCAAGCAAGTTCCTTGACTAAACCAATTTGCATGTCGATAGCTTCCAAGCTGGCAGAGACAACCTACGGTAAAATACAGACAGACAGAACTTTGCTATTAAAGAATAAGAGATGCTTACCTTGTTGACTGCTTTTCCGCGTAGTTTTCTTCTCCTTCATCCAAGGATATTCAGGCACGTTAACTCCAGGAGATCCCATCCCGTGAGGAACACCGTGCCCGTCCATAGGCCCGTATCCACCAGGAGGAGTATGTTCAGGACTAAGAGGACCACCAGCGCCATGCTGCAAGTCCTGAGAGATATGAGGCAGTGCCGTCATAAACTCGGCCATCGAAGGCTGGCTGTTGATGAATCCTGTCTCGTTGCACCCGTCTAGAGGGTGGATAGGGTGCTGCCCGGCGGAAGCGGCTGTGACGGCCGCCAGCCAGAACCCAGGGTTGCTCTGGTGCCCTTCTCCGGCCAGCACTGGCGTCGCGGGGCGCGTCTTGATGGGGACGAAATCCTCGTCCACCATGTCCTCATTGAGCAGGTGACTGGTGGACCGGGGCGGTGGTTTCCCCCTCATACTGCTGGTGGTGTAGTCTTCACATTTTATCTTTCTAGCGAGTGGGTTCGCTTCCAGCGGTAGAACTGTGTTGTTGCAAATCTCCTGCATCTTTGATGAGTCGACTTTAGAACTGTCTATTATCTAGCGTTAACCCACATCGCTCAGTGTCTCTTGAGCTCCCGCATTTCAATTCTGGAAAAGAGCGAATATCGTGATTACTATTCTATACAGAACTGCCAAATATGAAGAAGTTTATTTAATTAAATTATCTTGGCGCGAAAATGTGGTGATGTGACTGAATCTCTTTACAAATGCTAATCAACTGTGATTTTTTATAATAATTGCGATAGAATGGTTAAGGCGACGATGTTAACTTCGACCATTACATTATTTGGCAATTTCGACGTAACATTTTTGTCGACATTTTATATTTGAATAATTTTTTTGTTGAATAATGTTGACTGCAAATTTTAACACATAGGATTACCTACCTAGGTTTAACAAAAAGTCTTCAGTATAAACATTAAAAAAGAGATATGTAAACCCTAGGGTTTTATTTTCAACATGCAGTAACAAAAAGAGGATTGGTTACATAACCTAATATTTTCATAAAATATGTCATAAATATATAATAAATCTAATACTCCAGCATTTTTGGTACACTCAAATTTAGTCATGTAAATTTGGTACATTTAGTAATAATGAAAAAAGCTAATATTACTATAGATTAGTTTTTAAAAATAAATTGATAGATGTATGAATTGCTCGTGCGGAATGTCTCAGCCAGAGGACATTATGTTTGGAACTTCGAAATCGACTAATGATTGGACATTATGTTTTGAGCGCAGATAGCTGAAGGTACGGAGAGTAATATTTGTTGTTTCTATTTGTTTTGTATTCTTTTTTTGTGGGACGCAGAATATAAAAAAAAAAGTTGGAAATAATATCATGCAGTGTGATATAATAGACTTTTTATATTTAGCATGTATATTCCGATATATTGTTAATTAATGTAAAGCAACAGAAATTTAATCGAAAAGTATAAAAATTATATAAATAAGTGTAAAGCTGTTTCAGACCATACCGTTAAAGCCATTTCAGACCATACCGAGCCATTTGCCGTTAACTATTTCCCCCTAGGACTTATAGTGTCTCATATCCAGGTTCAAACGGACTAGTGGACGGGGACGGTACTCACTACATAAGATTTGTTTAAAAGTAAAATATCTAATATTTAAATTCTAAAAGGCAAAATGTGACTTTCAGTTTCTGACTTTTCTTTTACTAACAAATAATGCAAAGTATTTTTTAAAAAATGTTTAAAATTTATTACGATTCTAATATTAAAATTTGATATAATTACAAACTAAGCGCCGAGATTTGTGGCTCTAGTGGTAACTACGGATGATAATATAAGCTCAAAACTATGTAAAAATCGTGAATGATGGAAAAATGATTCGATTTCTACGAGTGAAACAAAAATCAATCATTAAAATATATTCAGAATCCGAATAAAGAGACACAATATATCGTGTTATCTACGTGCGTATTAATCACGCCCAACCCGTAGATAAGCGGTGACCAACCCGTGGCGCGTGCCAGTTAGTGGTACGCGGATGTATTATTTGTGGCACGTGAACACCGAATTTTGATCGACTTGGATACGAAATATTGATACAAAATATGTATTTTATCATATGGTTCAAATTATTCCCAAACAGTGATATTATAGTTGGTTTCGAGCTAGGAACTAGTAGATAAAGAAGCAAAATTAAAATGTGCAAATATACGGTTAATGAAGTGATTAAAAAAGTGATCAGATTTGGCGGCCTGGCAACACGCGCAAGGCAACCTTGGCTAGGTGGGTGCACGCATCAAATATGTTAGAAAAACCTAGGAAAGATTCGGATTGATGGATTAGTCAACCGCATGCCTGGCATAGATGTCATCCATCAGTCCTATAAGGTAGGAGTTGGTCTCTTACGGGCTGAGGAGGAGCTTGATACGTAGATGTGTCTACTTGCTCAAGTCTTTGTGTTTCGCTTCAGGGCGATATAGCTATATATTTCGTTGAAACGCTCTGGGATGGCCGGGTTCGCACGGAACAGTTGACAATCAAAGTAGCCCTATAAGGTCTCCATGGTATAACCCCCTTGCAATCGTCACTAAAAAGACTCTAGGCGTCTTAATGAAGTAACATAAAAAGATAAGATAAGACAGTGCGTCCACAAAAGATCTTAGATAACCTGAGAAAGGCTGGATAACCGAAAAAAACCTGAGCTAAGTCGATTTATCAACGATATACTTGCCGATACTTTTGAATACCTCTTCTATTCCTAAGACAGCTTTTTTGTGCCGCGATGATGATCTCTCGCCTTACGTCCACAGAGATTTTGAGGTTTATGGATCACATTTTCTCCGTCTAGAATATGACAAAAGACTTAGTAATCGTCTACCTTGAAGAGCACAAAAACGCAGCTGAGGGTGGCAGAATTAACATCGTCAGTTAATTCGTATCGATGAGCAGTTGCGTTGTATTCAGTGTTGTCGCTATCTAGAATATATGTATTATACCTAATGTTAAACTAAGATAATTTTTGTTTTATTGATCATGTATGAAGAATAAAATAGTAAAATTTGATAATCAAATTAAATTTTGCTCCTTGGCGAATACTATGAGAGCAGGGACTAACCACACACTAATCCCCTACCACTTTCAGTGGCATGCCAAAACAAAAAAAGTCCTAAACTTTACTCAGAAAGGTTGACTACTGTTGCTATAGATGTTTCCTTGCATTGTATTTGGGTTATTACATCTTGTGAATATGGTAAATAGATTTCATAAGGCCGTGTGCTCCATTTTTATAATTTTAATAATTGTTTGAGCGAAATCACCTATACAAATATAATAAATAACAAAAAAACCAGTAGAAACCGACACAAGAATCCTTAGAATAAGAAATATAGAAATTTACTTCTAAGGAATTTCTAATGCTTAGTTTCTCCTCTTAACTCATAGTAATATTAGCTACATTTGATTTTAAGTAATAATATTTTTGACTTAAAAAACGTCTATGCACGGGTTATAGTGGTGGCCGGTCATAATTTCTTGTGTGACAAAATACCATCAGATTTGAATACCTACGAGAATAATAATGCGTGAGCACTGGTTGAGGCTACAACGGATAGATGTGTTGCGCAGGATATGGTTTGCCTGTGACGTCGTCGCTCGGGTGTATAGATGCATGCGCATGATAGTGAAGAAGTAGTTTTTTTTAGAAATTATAATTAGTGGAGCGTGGAAATGCGTTAAGCTGGAAGTCGATTTTGGTATTGTTGTAAAGAGCTCGAGCCCGTGTTTCATTTCCGAGTTACGGATTACCGCGTTATTACAGAAGGCAGAGGTCGCGGAAGCGACTTTGATCCCGAAATCAAACGGGTGGATAGAGAAATCCGTCTAAATTTGGGAGCGAGGGCACGAGGATGCCCAACTGGATTTGAAAATTCCCAGTGCCTCGTGGTAAGGCGTAGGACTCTTGCGGGCAGTGGAAGTAGTTGGATACGTGGATTGTTTTTGTCAACATTTTCTGCGTTCGTCTCGGGGCGATATAACGATAGAGTTCGTTGAAACGTCTTGGATGCCGGGTTCACCAGTAGCATGAATCTTAAATCCAACTATATGTGTGTAGGGGCGTCGATGTCGGGGTTTATATATGGCGGCGCGATGCCTAGCTGGAGGGATTGAATGACGCACTGGCATCCTGAAGCGGTTGACCATATATGGTCATATTGAGTGGGTTTCTCTGTACAGTTCTTATTCGATATGTGGGAGTTCTGTCAGGATATGGTGATTCCTGGAGCTATTTATCATGTTTGCAGTGTCGAATCCTTGTTGTCATCTCTAAGTATACTCTTTGATTATAGAATAATTACTAGCATTATTTAATTAATGGTATAATTCTCGACCGTTGTACTAGGATAAAGAGTAGCATTTGGAATTTCGAGAGCATGCCAATTATTCTGTTTGGGTTCTCTTCCAAGCCGATGCGTTGTGTTGAAATTCGCCGAGGTTTGGTTTTCTGCTTTTCGCATCTGCTTTAAATTTCCAGCACGTTCACCCATTCCCGACGATTTATGAAACTCTTCGGGAATTTTAAAGAGCCGCCAAAAACAATCATAATTATAACCTGAACAGGAATAGGGCAGTTTTCGGGTTTTGCAGTCTATAATAGTTTCATACCCGTATTTCGTGTCATGTTTATCAATACGTAAAGATAGTTGAACTATGCCCAAATTTTCATAGATACTTTTTCTTTAGATAATATGCTAATATTTTTATTCATTTTAATTTAAATTATAAAGTAAAATTCTAACAATTATCATCATGTGAATTTAAAGAAACCAGGTTGCTGGAAGTTTATTTATATCATCAGTGGCTCACCAAAAGGGGGGGGGGGTGACCCCTCCCTCCTTGAGAGGGCGCCCATATCGACCTCACTCAACTTATGTTTTAGCGTTATAGGCATCTGGCGCGTCGATCGGTTCTAGGCTGCTTGATCAGTTTACCTCTGGCAATTTCTGCAACATTGACATCTCTTTGGCTCTGGCCAGCGGATTAAATTAACGTACTGGGGTAAGTCACCGTTGCCTCCAAGTTTAAATCCAATATCACTTGTCTCATTTATTACGAAATCTAGATAATAAATCCTAAATCAGGTAATCCTTTTAAAATCAGAGAGAATTACCTACCCCTATTGGTTGCAGAGTTTTATTTACCAATTTCATTCATATTTTTATTATTTTAGTTTAAATAAAATCTCCATAAGTTTATAAAATATCATAAAGAAAAATGCAATTAAATCGTTATTTTAAAATAAATATTCCCCTGCAACGCTTACCACCCCTACTAACATCACGTTGGCTTATGTTTTCTAGCGATTTTGGACCCCCACTCTTCTCAAGGTCCGGTAGACCTTAGCAGTAGCTACAGAAGCCTTTTTTCTCACCGCCTACCTCCAAAGGTCCTGTACAAATATTAAGGAACATATTTCGCAAGTGATTTTTTTTGGCTTTTTAGGGACAACTGCACATAATGCTTTAGCACAATGTTGACATTTTATACACCTGAACCAAACTTCCCCATGCTTAGAACATGTCCTTAATCGTTTCAATAAATACAGCCCCAGTCCTCATTCTCCTGTTGTTCGGTGGGTACAGGAAATATCGCCTACTTTTTAAACTTCGTGCAGGAGCAATTGAGCAGTTTCTCGGGACACTATTCAGGTTAAGCACCTTTGCTACGTTTCTCTAATGTACTAATAGCTTCTCATTGATGTTCATGATTGGTTCATGACATACCTATGCATATCATGACATACCTATATCATAATACTCGATATTTGATAAAAATCATAAAATTCCCAGAAACATTGTAGTATTCTACCTAATAAGCGTTAATTTGATGAAATATTTGCTAATGCTTAAAATATAATACAGGTTAAGATTTGATAACTTACTTCCAAGAATGCAGGTTAAGATTTGATAACTTACTTCCAAATCAAAGAATGTAAAAAAATAAGGATAGTGCAAAATCACTATCGCTTGTGACCACCCCAGCTCGTTGTTTATAGGATGGTGACGTTCTCACACTATCTTGCTGGAATGTTGGTGCATCTCTAGCAGCATTTACTTGAAGGAATATATTTGCGATTTCCACAAAAAACAATCATAATTTGGTCCATGTATGCCATTTTGTAGTTATATTTCCTCTATATTAATGGTCGGTTTGAATTCAAATTATACATCAATTCATCTTAACGCTCAATCAGTCAATGTTTAATTTAGGGGCCTTTATTGATCAATTTACTTGTCAATAATCAGATTAAAGTTGTTACGTAGGCTCATTGTTTAATGTTTGTAGATGATGTAATATAATTTATTTCCACTGGAAGTGCTGTGGCCTGCTGGCTATTTCAGAATAATGCGGTTTATGCATGGAGCCAAGTCCAGAACCTGAATTTGTATATACACACATGTATATTGATGTCGTACGGACGTCTGTACACCTGATGTATGGGTGTGTTACCTGGAGATGAAATCATAGACCTAGGAGTTTTCTTCGATCCTCAGGTAAACTTTGAGGAGCATATACCTAGCCTATCCGATTTCTCGCGTTTGTGATACGAATCTCTTTGTACCCGGTAATTGTGATCACGCTTGTGCGCACTGCGCACCGTCTGGAGTCGTCGAAAGCAGTAGATTTCGCCACCTAAATACATCGCTTTTTGCAGCACCAGATCTTGATATTTTCTGAATTACTGCGGTCCACACAAAGGGGGGCCAAAGTCTTTCAATCATTTAAAAAATGTAACGAAATTAAATCGTCCAAAAATACTTTTTCGAAGTTTCTCATGTCTCATAGTACATCTTAATAAAAAAATGTGCCTTTCTGTCTGGATGTGTGGATTTTACTATGCACGATAACTCGATAAACTATGTCCGTTTAAAATTTTTCTTTCGCCAATCGAAAATTATGTCAAATGCGCAGAGCTGAGTTGATTTTGGGACCCTGTGTGTATGACCTACGGCTGGGGTTACTGCCATACAAATTGTCCCATTAAAATCAGTTTTTAACATTTTAGAGCTTAAAATTGAATAAACGGTGGATTTAGCAAAAAAGAAAGTTGTTGACCATTATGAGATGGGTAAAATGAGGTACATGTCGCCTGGGATCAATCCATGTGATTAGACAAAAAAGACGAGAAGTCAGAATTTCACGGATATTTGCCTTTTTTGAGCTTAAAACGGACTTAACTTTGGAAATAACAAACGAAAATTTGATGATCATGACGAGACACCTACACCAATATCGCTTGGGGTCAATCTATCAGTTTTGACAAAAAATACCAAAAAGTCAGAATTTACGGGTTTTTACACTTTTACTGCTTAAAACGGAATTAATGGTAGAAATAGGATAAAGAAAAGTTGTTGGCTATGATGAGACGCGTAAAATGAGGTGTCGTCTAATCCATCTGTTTTCACAAAAATAACGTCAGTCGGTCAGAATATAATCATATGGACCGAAGTTTGACACAGCTTTGGGTTTTCCCCTGCTGAGCTTTTTGCTTGAAATTATTGTCGACATTTGGTTTGTTTTTTTGGTATATGTATTTTAGGAACACGAGTAATATAATATAAGTTCAAGTATTTTCTAAGAGTGATCGTGATTTTATTATGTTATAAGCAAATGAAAAAAAATAATAACAAGGTATTAACTAAATATCAGGAAGAGTGTGATATAAAAAAAATGGAAAAAGCTGTTCGAGTACATAAAGGAGATTTTAATGGAAGTAATTAACATTAACAGCACAAAATTATATAAAATAATGATGACGATCATCCTTCAACTCCCCATCTCTCTCTTTCCCTTTCCACCAAAACAGTGCATCCCGCATAACATATAATTACTTCGAGCGGCATGGCATTCTCCGCGTCCATGTTATTATTTACATTGTCGTATACAATTATTGTTTCCCGTCTGCGGCCATTTTGATTGTATGTAGGCCGCCTTTGGTTGGTTTGAGGCCGCCCGCCATCTTGGTTGTAAAACTAACAATTTCCAATTTCTCGGAAATAGCGATCGCGTGCTGTTGTTGCTCACAGCGGCGCTGTTGTTGCCGCGATTCGCGTGAGCGACGATCTATCACGGATACCAACCGTACAATTTAATATACTTACTTATTAACCGAATAACAGTAGATATAGCATATAATACTAAGAAGGGTCATCGGACGAGTTAATGGAGACAAAAACACCCCCATTCCCTCTGTGCAAAAGAAGTCAAAGTAAAAGAAGGCACGTATGAGGAAAAACAAGAATATCCCAATTATCTTTAAGAAACCAAATATAATACTAATTTATAATCCAAATTTTACAATAAGAGATGTTACTTTGTTGCTATGAATCAAAAATCCTAAAATATCACTAATTATAATTAAAAATTTATCAGCCAAAATCAATAATCATTTCTGGCCTGATTGATGACTATCCTTTAGGATAGTCTTAACAATATATTTTAAGTGCGTGTGAAATTTTGTTGCTTAGGTTACTAGGTAACCTGCGCTGTTATAATTTTACTTTCACTAATACAGAGGTCACTATATAACTGTTGAGACACGCAAAAAGTAAACAATATATTTTTATAATTTATATTATATTTTTCAAAATATTCCTCATTATTTTCTATTCATATTTCCATTTGCTTAAATCAACTCTGGAAACATTACTTTCAGTCTTCCTCGGACAGGCCAGAAATGACTGATTCGTAGGCAGCCACCGATTCATCGGCACTTGAAAAAAACTTTTTTTTTATTTTAAGCTTTACCATTGGGAATAAAAAGGAGTTACATGGGGCTTAGTCCGGGCTATAAGGTGGATAGGTCAACCTGTCCCTTTAAAATTAGCCATCTAAAAATTGTTTTTCGAGAAGGAGCAAATTGTCCTAAAGCCGATTTTAAACGCTTAAAGCTCAACTCTTCACATATATAAATCAAATTTAAAGTTATAATAGATTATAGGCCGCAAATGTTCTCGTTTATGCTCCATCGTATCAGACGAGTCAGGATGTGATTACAGAATAAATACCAAAAAAATTGAGTGTTTTTAATTTTTGTAAATGGCATTTCACGTTCGATATTTAAATAAATTTGCTATCTAGAAACATACGATATAGATGCGTTTCATTTTAAAATAGAAGCATTTCAAAATTTATATAGTGACGTAGGTATGTATTATGATCGCTTTTCATTTGCCAATAATGTCTAATCTTGCGTTAGAAAAGGCGCCATAATATACTTGCATATATTTAAGCGAAAAACATCACTTCGTAGAATGATATTAGCAGCAATTTTACGAATTCTATTACATTCATGCAAAAAGTTCAGAAAATGAAAATTCACAAAATAAATCAACATCTAAATTTATGCAAAAAAAAAACAAAACTTTTTTGCTCAATTTTGCTGAAAAACATGACGTCTGAAAGAATTTTAAAACTATTGCTATAGTTCTTCAACTTACTGACTTAGAAATTGATCAAGGGTTATATTATTTTGAAAATCGTAATGATTTGTCGACATTTATCCGCATATTACTCTTAAGATATAAAAGATTATTAAATAATACTTTAATCAATGACATTCTAGGCCTTTATCTAAATATTCATATAATATTTATTGCTGAAATATTTGTAATTATACCTTTTATTGTGTTTAGGGAATGTGCTGTTCTGACTCTTCCGAATTTATCTGCCTTACCCATTATCGATAGAGCAAGATTAAAGTATACTCATTATATGTAGTGCAATGCATTTACAAAAGAAAACGGTTTTATTATTTTTGATATTTAGGACGATTTTACACCGCACTTAAAATAATAATATAATATGTGTAATTGTGAAAACACAGAGAAATATAAAAATAAACAGGTCCTCCCTAAATATATGTTTTTAAAAATTACATTACAATAGGAAAAATATTTGTAGGTAGGTACATAACTATTTCTAAGTAATTTTAGGGAATACTGTTTGCTCCATAGTTTACGTAAAATCACCAAGGTTACGTTAAGCATTTTACTCTGCGTAGGTAAAGTAAAGGATGTTTTTATAGTTATTACATCT
>JAOPUG010000004.1:17490588-17501054 GCA_027564375.1 Micropterix facetella | reverse complement strand
AGTAGAAGTAAAAATAATAAAAGCCACTCACATAGCAGCGAAGGAATTCCCGGATTGTATTAGGAAGTGCTAAAGTTATGATATGTTTGTATGGATGTGTACCACTTTCGATTGTGCTAAGTAGGCTTAATGGGTCTCCTTTATCGCCGGCAAACGATCACCTATCATACCTACATCTCACAAAACCAGCTCGTCCTTATGCAAAATAAAATCTCTCCAATAGAATTGATTTCAAGCAAAAAAATATCTGCTAAGTGATTTTTTACACAAACTAATAAACTTTTACAGGATTCGAATTTAATTGGAATAATCTTTAATTCTCTGACTGAGATTAACGAAAGGTTTTCATTTTATATATAGCGATTATTATGATCCTAACAAGAAAAGCCTATTTTGAGCATTTTTACGGAATTTTGTCCATATAATTCTCGCTATATAGAACATATTACTGTATAAATGTCTTTGAAATCGTACTTATGGCCTTTGTCTACATATCCATATATAATTTATAGCAGAATCATTTGTAAAACTGCCAATATCACTCTCACGGGGAGTGTCTATTGCGTGTCGCTGGTTGTTAATAGGGAAATGTAAGGGCATGACATAGTTTATTGGCCGATCCCAAAAAGAACCCTTCTGAAATGTACAAATTGGCGCTCAGAAATAGACAGCATGACATGTACAAATATGTACAGGCATAGTAGCCTCACATTCCGTCCGAGAGCGAGTGAGACTGAGGCTGAACTGAGAGAACTACTAACCTGAATGCCTGCTGGTTCATAGGCCTAGCTTGTGGGGCAGGATAATTTTGCCAATCCCTTTGAATTTACGCTGTAAAACGCTTCATGCATTTTAATCGCATAGTGCGCCATTCAGCAATAATAACAAACTCACCATCAGATGCTGTGCGGCTGCGAATCCTCGGGATGTATTTATTTCTTTCACGCGCCTAGGTTACCATTACGCTAGAAAGAGAACACGCCCCAATCGTAGAATTTACTAAAGTTACCAGCTGTAAATTATGGGTTTGCGCAGAATAAGATTTCCTATGTTTTAAGCGCTAACAACTTCAACTGCCAACGTTAATAATTCGGAAACAGTTTAAAAACCTAATATATTTACCTCTTTCAAGCACCTCACATGCGATATTACGTTAGAAAGAGAACGGCATAAAATTAGTTTCCTAATAAATAAGGAATTATAAATAAACATACTAATGAATTATATGGGGACCTTCCTTGTGAAAAACCAATTCTCCTGGTATAAATCTCCTGGCCCATCGTGGACCATAAAGGAAAACACCAGACGGCGCATTGAAGCTTTTGAAATGTGGCGACATCGTCGCATGCTTCGTATAAGCTGGACCCGAAAGTCAGCAATGAAAAAGTACTTCAGCGTACTGGAACACCCCGAAAATTGTTGCACATCGTCAAAAAGCGCAAAATTGTATATCTGGGGCATGTATTACGCCATAACAAGTCTAAGCTGCTTCAACTTATATTGTTGGGCAAAATACAGGGAAAGCGACGCCCGGGAAGGCAGAAGAAATCATGGCTGCGTAATATTAGGAAGTGGACCGGCATCACCAGCGCAGAGCAACTGTTTCGAGATAAAAATGTGCAAACGGCCAACCTCCAGTAATGGAGAGACACTTAAAGAAGAAGAATAAATCTCCTAGTGTAAAAACCGAGTTCGATATATAGGATAACAAAACCTAAAATAACCAAGAACCTAGCTTTTTTCGAATTTATACGTGCGGCTCATCTTAAATTCGAGCTCATATACCTATCTCAAAAAAAATAAAATACAAAGAGAAAAAGTAGAAACAAAGAAATTAAAGCTTTCGGCTGCTCTCACCCATACGGTACGCAGGTAAGAAGGATATTTTTATATCTTAGGATTCAGATATATCGTCGATTTTTATGAGCCGGTACACGGCGGCTCACTGTTCAGTGTTTAGCGGAGTAGGTATCTAGGTATTGATGTTTTCTGAATTTCTCTATTCTACTCGTATGTTCTAGAGACGCCGTGGTCACCCTGTAAGCCCGCGGAGAGGCGAAGTGTCGGCTCTGCAAAGTCCCCCGCTTTTGGGTGGCTCCGGGCCCCTTTCGCGGGGGTACGGGGATTGTGGCAGGGGGCCCGGGGACTCCGGCCCCGGACTGCGAAGCCTCCGCTCCAAATCGCGAAATAATGACGAGAGCGCGCTCGGAGGTAATATGTTACCGGCGCGCCACTCTTTGTCTTGGCAAACAGCCTCGATTGCGAAGCAACCACGCTGATACCGCCACCTATTGCGCCCTTTGCCGATTCAACTTGAGAAGTGCACCTGCTGGCCGGTATTTTTAATATGACGGAGATTCTATATGAGAATATATGCCTGCCGAACAGTGACGTTCAAGATTAAGATGACTTCCTTTACTCAAACGGCATACAATGGATGTTAGGGGATTGTGAAGTTATGAATCATTTTTCTCCGGATTTTTAAACATGTACACGTTTATTTGAAGGATATCTAGGCTTATTGATCGTTGAAAATTCAAAATATCCATACACAACACATATTTTTGAATTTCATTTTCCAATAAGAATTTTAGTTTTATTAGAATTTCACATGTCTGTATTATTTTTCAAGAAATATAAATCTCCGTCTCCCAATAAGCTTAGATGTCCTACAAATGAATATACATATGTATTTAAAAGTATCCGGAGAATATTGAATAACAATATTGCAAACAGGCGTTTTTATGAAGTTGGCAGAGACGAGAAGTTTATTTCCACAAATATTACAAAAAAATACGGAAATTTCATTAATGTATCACGTATTTATTGTATCGCAAAGCTGGTATATTAATATTGACAGATTAAAAGTATATCCGTAAATATCAATGATATTACACAGATTACAAGTAAATATAACATACTAAAATTAAGACATTCGAAGAGCCGTGCAATAACAAGAAAATAATACATTAATATGAGAAAAAGAAATATTAATATATGTAACATTTAGTCGAAATACGGAGATGAAATACATATTTTTCTGATTAGGTAAATACTTTTTAACCAGAACAGTAACCCAACAAAGTTCTGACAAATGTCTGTGCTACCGGTGCGTCTATACACTGAGAGAAAAGCCTCCTGCAAAAATGGTGAAACGGAAATGCAGACTAATTGTATTACACACCTAAATATGTATGCTACACCTCGATTGACGTGAAAATACACGTATAATATTTTTATTGAAATAAACATCACTCAATTCTACGCCATTATAACTATGAGTGTAATACCATTACATTGGATCTCAACCTATTCTCACGTCAAAATATCATGATTAATGGCTTCAGCTCTAGGTGACATGTATGAGAGAAATTGGTAAAGCTTTAAAAAAATATTTTTAAAGTTTGAATAACTTCTAATATTTATTTCATATTTTAAAAAAAAACTTGTATAAAACGCGGCGTCGACGCGACGCGACTGATTTTGCCGGAAGCGGCAACATCATCCCAAAATCGTTTTATATATGGTTTTATAAAAATATGACAGAAATATTAGAAGTTATTCAAACTTTAAAAATATTTTTTCTAAGCTTGATAACACGATCGCCAGAAGTCTAGCTAATGTATGAGCGGCTCATATTAAACTGTTTGGGTTGCATTTGAATTTTTCCGGAAGTATATTTACAATATCAAAATCTTTTGGTTTACTATTCTTGGACGACAGAGTTGCATATAATTGTTGTGTTGTTGTTCATGCGAATGGATTAAGCTATGCTTACTGATATCATTTTTATTATTGTTAAATTGGCGTAGATACTCCAGCATAAACAGGTTATATAATGTCAAAATTACCAGATTCCCAAAATGCTGGTGAAACGACTCGGAAGCTTCAAGACGCGCCAGGTCATAGCAATAATTTGGAAGGAAAAAAAAACGGAATCTGCTGTGAGCTCCTTCATTCCCACAGTGTCGTCATTTCTTATATCTTTAGTGGTTTGCTAGATTAATAATGTAATTTTAAAATGACTCATGGAAACTTAATAATTTGATAATCGAGTCTGAAAATTTCGATTATTACAGCCGATAAAAATCAGTTGACTAGAAGAAAAAGTCACATAATAACTTAAATATCGATAATTTTACAGCATCTCAAGACTAAATGAGTTTTATTTGTTGTACCATTCTTTAAACAATCCATATTTCAGCATTGGCAAATTGGCTTTTGCGTAGTTTAGTACGAAAAAAAACAAAATTTTAGAAGCATTTTGAATTTAATGTTTCTTCGGATTATTTTTATCCCATTAGAAAGTGAATCATTTGACACATATTTCTTTTTAAGAAAATACGAGCGGCCAAAATCGATGTCACACCTTCTTTCAGCATTTCTCTCTTTTTCTCTCTCTGCTACATATATAGTTTAAGTTTTCACCATACAGTGCCCCCAAAAATATTCTTCCTGCCAAATACATTATTACTAATTTTACAGCTACTTAAAATATGTAGTTTATAATGTTTAACATAACATACCTGACCATTTATATACCTCGTTTTTTTCTATTTGTTTTGATCTTTTTTATTGTATTATGTGATTATTTTGATTAGTTACTATACCCATGGAAATCGTTCTGTTTTTTTTCAATTTATCATCCGTGTAAAGCAGACTTTAGTCAACTACCAAATTGTGATCAAATCAACTTTACTTTCTCTTGTTGCAGGTAGATACATTTTGCCTACTAGAAATTCTGTTTTAATGATGTTTAATGTACTTAGTTATTGTTAAAATATTATTAATATTTTAACTAATTAATTTTATTTAAATAAATTTTCAACAACTGACGAATTCTAATATACTTACCGTATACCGTGTATTTGCTTTGAGTGATCGCTTTGAGTAAATTTTTAAAGAATAAATTGATAGATACAGATAATGATACTGAGTGGTCTATTTATAAAACTCTCCTTTATATGTACAGCATTTAAATAATTCTAAATCACAAAATTAAATAAATGCACTTATTCACGGATGTGGTGCTGTGTAGCGATGTGAATGCTAAATTGCTCACTCAGATAAACTACCCGTGGATAATGGTAAGTATGAGAATGTAAAGGCAGATCGAGTCGCACAATCACGCGCAAATATCGCTCGTGACAATGGTATTCACAAATATGCAAAAAACTTGAAAAAAACGTCATCACATCGCCATAGATTAATCGGAATTCGAGCATGTGTGTTTGATGACAGATATGACACGAAAGAGAATATAGGCAACCCACGATGCGCTCCTCAGGTCTCTGAATTCAGACGAGCGAGCTAAGATTAACGAAAAAAATAGACAGGTTGAATATATAGATATAATTTTCAGTGACAGTAATGTCATAGAAGCCTAAAAGCCTGGCTTGCCTAGTTCTGCAAAGAGCCAAAGTACAAAATTGAATAAAAGCGTCGAATGCTAACCGCCAATTCGCGCCATTTTTTAAATGTCGCGAATCAATCAAATTTTCAATTCGCGCCATTTTTTAAAAATGCATCTATGCTTATAATAAAACTCGTCGCTTGCCGACGCTTCGATGAAATACGACCTCGATTACCTATGTAGCTTCCTCTCGTAAGCTCGATTCGCAAACCTCCTCCCTCATTCCCGCAGCACATATTATCACGTCATGTGCGGAGCAAGCGAGCCGTTCTGTATCTCATTCGCTCTATCGCCATTTTTAATTACTTGTACCCTCTCTTTCATTCAGCTTTCATTAGGCTTCCGCCGAAGGGAAATCTGTATGAGTAATTCAACACACATGTACAGATGTTAGTCGATACGTATAGGATCATAGTATGCAACTTTATTCTAAGCATTTAGACCATTTAAAATGGCCGTAGGTGCAACTGACTAGATGCAGGTCGGTATGCGGTATGCAGGTCTATGCGCCGAGGCGCGGGGCTTTTATTATATAATTATATCTGTTATTAATATAATTACATCTCTCTGAGACACTATTATTCCAGTATGTTATTGAAAATAGTCAACGTAAGAAAGAGGTCGCAAATGAAAAACGTATGTATTTAATTAGTTTTTTACAAGAAGAAAACTCTGGGCTTGCCTGCCCAACCGTCACTGATTATTTTGATTAAGCATTAATGACGTTTCTTAGCATTTTTTATTTTTAGTTACGTTTCGTGTGATTAAAGTTTTATTTAGTAATGTTCTAAATCTTATTTGTAATACGAGGGGAAATATCAATAAAAATGCGCCAAAATGTTTTAGTTTTTTTATATTCATTTGTTTTTCAGTAAATTTCAGCTAAAAAGTAAACTTTGTATAGATGTGCATACATTTTAAAAATGTATACAATTAATGAAATTAAATTGAATTTTACCTACTGGGAAACCGTATACCTGAAAGGTTCCTTATTCTTTTAAAATATTCTAGGACCCTATTTACTTTGGGATTAAATGAGTGAGTTACTTTGGCTTCAAATATATAAAAGACTTTTCCACAAACATTCACCACGTAATTTTCATATGTATTTAAGAGTTTAACAAAATGATGCTTTAATCAGAATATCCTTTAGATCTGTATTTGCCTATTAATATATAATTTATAGTTATATATCTCGTAATAGTGATCTTACAAAGTGATGTTTTCGGGCTCACATGTTGCCGACCCTTAACCCAACTATCTCCGCTTCGGTTCGTACTTGACTGATAATTTTTATCCTTCGTACGCCGCTACAACTTGACGCGTCGCCAGGCGATGGTTTCACACGATATTAGATATTACTTCTACCATTAAGGGTTATTTTTCCCCGACAAAAAATGGTTGATTGGTTAAACCGGCACCGGGCGAAATACGCCCTCGTAAAGGGCAGCGTTCATTTGGTTAAGCTGGGTTGACAGAGGGAATAAAGATGTAAAAACACCAAAAATACAACGGTTAATACAGATTCGCAAACTTATATGAATGCTTTTACCCATAACATGAAATATCTTGAAATATATTATATTATTGTATACGGTGTATACCTTCTTGTATTTATACGTAGCACCTGAAGAATGATCGTATCTTGTGGACTCTTTACACCACTTTCCTAATCTGTGGTTATTTGTCGCATCACGAGATCTATTAGCAATTCGGTATGGAAATGAACACGATGGAATCACACTGTACATTGACCTGCTTGTGGTTAGAATATATAAGCATTTTACATATAAGCATTCTACATACTTATATGTTCGAGTTAAACTTTTATTGGTGGTTTAAATAACCTGTATGTGACTATATAGAGGTTATCCTGAACCAATGCGGAGACTTTTAGATACAAGAAACAGTCTGATTTTTGCTAAACAGTCTGATTATCATTGATGTGTTTAGGCTTTTTGCATGTTTTCATATGCGCATCTAGTGATGGCATACCTCTTTTCCTGGAAGCGTCTACCTGGGCTTTCTGATAATTTCAATAGGTACAGGCCGCGTCAACAATCTCGGCACCTCGCACACCTACTTAAAAATCGTTCATATAGGTATATAAGTAATACAAGCTCATCAAAAACTCCGTAAAAGATAGAGAATCAATTGCCTTGTGAATGAATATAGCCTCTATATGACACCTAACACCTTGCATTGGTGCATTGGCGTATTGGTTCTTGATAAATGCCATACATGTGATTGAGCCAGAGTGCGAGGGACCGAGATTGTTGACACTAACTCATGTTCACGTGGATTACTTTTTGCGCGATTGTTGAATAGGTGATTTATTTTAAATAACTCAAATATATCCTCTAGTTAGTTTGACTAACTTGACAACGGAGAAATCCAATTAAAATATTTTTCTCAAAATCGATATTATTATTTTCATAATAATATCGTATTAGAATGTGTAGGTATGCTGTTTCTAATATGTAGTTATTTTTAATTAATTACATTGATTTTAAGGGTGGCGGGGGGGGGGGGGCACTTTTCTTAAAAGTAGTTCTCGTATTTAAGAATGTATACTATACGCACATTAGCTCTACCTACCTACCCAAACATAATAATAATAATATACGAGGGCGGCGCTCTTCCCCCCTGTCAAACGGCAACCCCGGCGCGAAGTAACTCGTCCGCTCTCTGACAGGCGGTGACGAGTGAGTGACAGTTCGTGACAGCTCCGCGTCCACCATTTTGTGTTCGTGACGTGCACCAATCAGCGCGCGCCGATTTCCATGGACGATACGATCTTCGAGGGAATTGCTGCGCGCCGCCATATTATTAGCGCGCGGACCCTTTGTGCCGTACTTTATATACACACACACGGAGCTCGTTCGTACCTAATTGCACCGAAATTAAAAAGAAAACGAAACAAAAAAGTGGGTAACACGCAACGGGCGAGGCGGACGATTTTCTAAACACGAAACTTCCGGAATTCCGTGTTTTTTGTTCGGCTGCTGTTGGCCGCGGTGGAATTAAGATGTACATATGTAGGTAGATGCTGCTTCAATAACACCATTTTAAATATTACTTGATAAGAAAGCCTCAAGAAAATAGCTGGGCGGTGGTGCCGGCCTCCGAAAACAGCACACGGAAGCCGGCAGTACAAAAAATACACAGAGCCTTCTATTGGTGGACGCCTGGACATAATAACTAAATTACAAATGACTATCAGGCGGCATTCAGTCCTGTTAGAACAAGGAGAATCTTCGATTCCAACATCTAAAAAATCGTTCAGAAGACTTGGTACGCGTACACTAAGAAAAATATTGGATCTGTCCTTACATTATTTAAGTTTTATTAAGGGTTTATACAGAATAATGATGTTCTAATAATATTTTGTTGAATTACAAATAATTTTGTTGAATGTCCATTACTCGATTATATGTATCAACATGTTCCTTACGGGAATTATGAAAATAACGGTAAATTGTAGCTTCAACATTATTCATGTGTCCGACTATAACCGTATTTATACTTCAAAATGATGTCATGATAGAAATAATATCCTGAGGTCTTGACGTAATGAAACAACATTAAGTTTTCTTGGGTCATCATTTCGGAATTAAACGGCAACAAGAGAATATTGCTACATATTTGCAGTTACATAGTAACTATACCATTTCACGTCATGTTAATTCGTACCCAACCACAGTCCGAGAGCCATACGCAATTCCTTTTGAGACATTCGTTTTTTCTTGTATTACAGCGTTATATTTTTCACAGTTCATATATACTTTATTTTACGAGTCTCATCTTAGCCAATAACTTTTCTTTTTGCTACTTCCATCATTTATTCTGTTTTAAGCTTTAAAAATGCATAAAAGTGATTTTAGGAAAACAATCTGATTTTATGTATGGCAGGTACCCCAACCGTAGGTCGTACAGACCCCAAAATCAACTGATCTCTTCGCATTGGCCATAACTATCGATTGGTGAAAGAAATGCGTAAAACGGACGTAGTTTAATCGAGTTATCGTGTTTAGTAATATTCACACAGGGCACACATTTTTTGGTTTAGATGGACTCTAGAACATGTGATATGTCGAGAAAAGTTTTTTTGGATGATTTAATTTTAATATATTGCCTATATTTATAACGTTGATTGCAAACACACCTCAATTTTGTTTTGATCGTATTTGTGCTTTCGCTACGGCTAGATCTTTATATGTCAAGAGCAGTGCATTTAATTGCCGTATACCAACCATTAAAGCCACTTGCAGGAGATTCGTGCTCGAGATCGGAATCGTCAGAATTGCGTGTTATCGTGATGTATGAATTATATACCTTATCATATCTACCTATTACTCCCCACCCCCTCCCCCCGAGGGGTCGAGGGGTCAAATTTTACAATCATGCAAGGTTTTGTTACTATGCACGATAACTCAAGTAAACTCCTCGTACCTAAATCCGATTTTTAAACAAAATGGCAAATCGATAGTGGTGGCCAATGCGCAGACTAGTTGATTTTGGGCTATGTGCCACCTACGGATCTTTTGTTTCAAGTCAGTTATGTTTGCGGCTACCGCCTCTCTGTCGACATAGCAAAACGAATGTGTTAAAGCACTATGCGTCTATAAGAGGTCTTTCATTGTATTCTAAACCATTTTTTCAAACGCTACAGGCTTTCTTGTAATTGATTAGAATTTAGGCCGATAGATGGAGATCGAAAATTCTTTAATATTTCTGTTTTAGAATCTGACGGTCCGAGCGAGACGCTGCTAGCGACGTCGACCGTGATCGCTGCGGATCGCGGCCGTGACGTGAGCCCCACGCTTCTTGCGTCATCGCATGAGCGCCCGATATCGACGCGACGAAAATCGAGCATTTTAGATATTGGCCGAAGTTTGATAATACCTTGGGGTTTTCCCCCTGCCAGTTAAGTCATTTACTTTATGTTATGAAAAATCCAAGTTTGACGACCCGCGATCTTGAATTAACGGTGCTAAATATGGTTTCCTTTTTTAAATATTTTCTCAACCATTGATTGACCAAAATGCTCACG
>JAOPUG010000004.1:16989227-17006906 GCA_027564375.1 Micropterix facetella | reverse complement strand
TAAAATGGCAAACCAAACTGAGCATTAGTCAGCTGTCAACTGTCAAATTGGCTGTCGCTGGAAAAAATGTTGTCAATTTAAAAACCAAACATCTAAAAAAAGACCCTTTATAAATAATTATTCTACGTATTGAGTATATCGTGTATGGTTATACTTAGGAACTCTGTCATTATAGTTACCTACATATAAATTAAAATCATTATAAGTAGGTAAGCGTTAAGGTCAATGGTGATCGATACTGAACGATGTTTGGAGACTTCATCGTTATACTCTTGCAAGTGGACAACAATAATGAAATACATACGTACATACTTTCATCAAGGTGGGGGGTGCTACGGCCGACAATGATTTTGTTTTATTTTTTCCTGCAAATAAATCATTTATAACATTAAACAATAACTTGTTGCAGAAACAATTTCCGATTCGTGTAACCTCAAAAACGGTGACTTGTAATGGCATATTGTTAAAAAAAAAATTTCATAAATTACCGTTTAATTCGGATTTTGTTTAGTTTTCATCAATCTGTAAAAGTTATTACAGTTATAAATCGCAATGGGACTTTTTGACCCATCTAGTACTAAGGGTATCGTATCGACGAAAGTTTTGGAGCCGTTGCATTAGGCGATGATAAATTCGTGGGAATAGGCCATCAATTTCGGGGAGTCCTTTCGGAACACTAATAACAACCGAATGCAAACAGGTTGGGTGATTATTATTAAAGTATGGATGATTAAATTAAAATTAAATATCATGAGTGTTGATTTTAACGTTGAAGTTGATTGGAGAAAATATTTACTAGGCCAAACTGACAATTCTAGTATAACCACAGTATACAGAGAGAACAGTAAGGATACTTTCGGGTGACAAGGTGCGGCTTGGATACGGTGTGAGGGAAGTGAGCAGATGGGTATGACAAATGCCTATGTTTGCCGTTACGAAGCTCGGTGTTGTCGATAGTAAACGTGCCTGCGGTTTGATTTTTACTTTTTCTGTTAAAAATAATATTTTCTACAGCATGTTTCTATTAATTTTCTCATACAAATACGCCGAACGAAGAAGGCTCGTCGCATTTGTATGGGATGTTCTTATGAGATTTGTATGCGTTTTTTTACTATATTTCCTTTTGATCTCCTTTGCGAGCGAGAAGCGAGTCACTATCATTCACAGCCCTGACTATCTTGCAAATATAGATCAGCTGTAATTGTTCCAAAATTCAAGATATTGCCAAGGCCTATTAATGTGACTCACTGTTTCTTGGCTCAACCACCAGCCTAGTACAGTCAAAAGGCGGTTGTTACGCATATATTACATATTCATCTCTTTCCTAGTCTACATCAAATAAAAAGATTAGTGTCATACCTGGTACGGGTAAAATAACCGAAACCACGGTTGCCAACCATTGCATTGCGCTTTAGGCGATAAATTTAGCGATTTTTAACGAAAAAAGCAAAATATTATTTTTTATGGCGCCCAGCGCAAAATTCACCGCGTTTTGTAAACCTATTTCATAAAGTTTTTAACACAAATTGCAAAATTATTTGCAACAAATTGACAAATGGGAAATTCTCTTGTCCCATATTATATCTACAATTAAATGTAGCTTCTATACTTATCTATATAAAAAAATATGCGCGTTATACATAAATATGTGTAACACGGAATAGTAATCTATATTCATATTCATCTTTCATTCTATTCAATTCAATTCAATTTCATACTACTCCAGTAGGTAGGCATTCCTACACTTGGATGCGTCAATTACGTCTAACATTCTCAGTAAAGTAATTATGACAATGAGAAAGTTAATCTAATTATGATAATACGAAAGCTACCTATCCTGATAATTGTGACTATATAAATTAATTTAAGTAATTAAGAATCGGTAAGAATCGTAATTTTTTGCCCGTTCGTAGTATTACGTCGGACGTGCCATATAGTCTGATGCATACTGTGCATTTGTTTATGTGTCCGTCCGAAGACTTCCCGTGGTCCGATCATAACCAAAGTTGGTATACAGCCTCCCCGGGTGACCTCCGGGTCCCAGGTGGCAGCAAATTCGACCCCAGTCCCGCAGATGCTGCTACAGGTGCATCCTTGTTTACTTGGTTGGAGGAGGAATCTGACCAATGATTCAATGATTAATTATACTTGACTGCGGTGCTCCCTATTTTGCTACTGTTTGCAATGAATATGTAATAGTGCTAATGTAATAATGTACTGCAGTTACTAATCTTGTACATTTCCTTAAATAAATAAATAAATAAAAAAAGAAATAAATGAACAATCGGCAAAAAGCCACAAGAAAGAAATTTTACACGTTCAAACGTCAAAACTAAACAGGCAATGAATTTGCCCACATTGCCGGCCGCACGCGCCTTTCTTATTAACTCCAACTTCAAAATATTGCAAGCCTGGCTTTTTGTTTAGTACAAAAGTCGTATAGATACCTCTATTGTGTAGCGTTCTTTGCCACAGGTTGGAAAGAGATATCTGTTGATTTTAAATCACGGTTTCAAGCCCATGTGAGCGAGATGACTGTATGTGTAACAAGTTGGAATCGGTATCAGTGGCATTCAGTGGTGATGATGGAGAGGAAGCGAGATAGAGATTTTTTCTATTCACTCGCATCGCACCGACGTTCGGCTATGCGACGCGCTGTTCTATGCGGATTTAGAACTATGGCGCGAATTTCAAATTTAGACGGGCGTTTGGAATTCGATGCTTTTTTTAAATGTTATACTTTCGCTCTTCTCAGAGTAAGGCAAGCCGGGCTTTTAGACTTCTATTACAGTACCACCACTGAGCGTAGATGGGTATTTTTGGAATCGTGGTGTCGAGAGCAGGTGTTGAAATAGGTTTTAAGCCATTTTCGATAAGTTAGGGGTTACAAATCACGGAACGGGCCAAAGGTGCCTGATTTATATCGCTATTTTTCCTGATGAAATAAAAAGACCAATATTTATAACAATAATAATCATAGTAATAATGTTATAATCATATGAATAGATAATCAAATATTACAAATGTCAAAATTGAAATGAATTTTTCAAATCTGGCAATATACCTTTCGTCAATAAAAATAAAAATTAGACTGCAAATGTCACCTATCTGGATATATTCCTTTATTTTACAGGATGATACTCTTATAATATGGATTCAGCTTTATCTAAATCTCTTATGTCATATATTGGATTTTTGACTAAGCTATAGTCTATTAGTTTATTTGAATTGGTTCTCTCCAAGACTTCTGATATGCGAAGGGACCTTATTATAAAACAGAGAACCGAGATTTTGGTGAAGAAAACTGTTTCGCACCTTGCTAAGCCGGTGCCTATTTAGGTGTGAGTCAAAGTTATTTCATTGACCACTTCACCGTCGTTTACTGAGCTGGGGATCTTCACATGGCTGTTATATTGACTTAGATACCTATGTGAGTAGTATCAAGTATGTAGGTATAATAATTGGAAAATTATTATTTTGTTTATTGGTGTACACGAGAGTGATTTTTTGAGAATATCACCAAAATTACGTGGACGATGTATGTAAATTTCGACGATTATATTTTTTGGCAATTTTTGAAATGTTGCGCGTTGTAGTGAATTAATTGATTATGTTAGTGAATTGCAAAAAAATATATCATAAATCAAGGGACCTTCCTTAAGTATATAGGTAGCCTGGACTGTTACGACTGGAAAATTGAGAAAAATAAATAAATCTGGGAGCTGCACAGGGAATTATCAATATAAAGTATTTTTTCAACCATCCCTCATAGTAAAAAGCAGGACCAGGCTGTCCAAAAAAAATATTACGCATTTTAACAACAGTTATATAATATCGCAGAATTTAAAAAAAAACGTTTTTCTTGTTAAAAGAATATTACACAAAAGTGCAAGTTTCGTCCATATTCACCTTTTATTGCATTGTTTTATTTTAGTAATTTTTACATATTAAACTTGCAGTAAATACCATAATTTTTCAAATAAAATTGTATTTTAAAAAAATATATTTTCTACAGCACGTTTCTATTAATTTTCTCCTACAAATGCGCTGAGCCCTCTTTGCTCGGTGCTTTGTGTGAGATGTTCTTATGCGACTTGTATGCAATTTTTAAGTTTTTTTTACATACATCGTCTCTTTAATACGTTTATTTAAAAAATATCGATAAGTAGGGCTTTTATCCAATATAATTTTTATACACAATAAATAAAGGCACGTTTTTTATACACTTTCATGTCCATTTTCTTAAAACTGGTGCATGTAAATTAAAAAACTGAAAGGTAAAAATTTTTTTTTTCTTTTCATAATTTATTCGCAAATGGTGACAATCTTGCATTTCTGAATAATTAGCGCATCTATGGTCGCTATTGAATGCAGATGGTAATAACTAGACTGATGATTCAACGAAATTTTCCCTAATTGTTATTTATTCCATCATTCTGAAGACATAACGTTCGGTTTCAACCTTTTCTATCAGTGTGATGAGTTTGACATTTACATACATTACAATATGCAATGTAGAACTGCATGGTGGCATCGATCTCCTGCAATAAGTGGGATGTTGTAGGTGAAAAATGGAACGATTTTATCTGGTAAATATGGTCACGTCCTACAGAAACAGATCTTGTAGGTGTCCTAGGCTTCATTGATAATAATATGTAGTATCCACGTTTTAACTATTTCTATATTATATTCCGAGAAGAATCCTCAGCCGAATTCGAGGTTTGCGCGTGCCCACCTGTTTCCATCCCGTGGGGCGCGTATCGTTGATAATCTAAAAGTACTGGTTGCTGTTGAAGTTTTTGTTGTTGGATTTTGAATATTCTCACAGCACGCAGCAGCTCGCGCTATTGGAAGAAATATCGCCGGAGACACCCAAGTATGTCAATATTCGAAATTGCGTGTATTTTTCACCGGCATGTAATCAAACAACTGGCCTATTTCGGACACTCTATGCGGAATGAATAAAAAACGACCTTCTGGAGTTTATTATGCCGGGAAAATTGGCTGTAAATCTTGCAATAATGGTAGGAATGATATCGTAGGAATTATTCCGCGATGTGTTGCTATCTGCATTTTATAATGAAACAAGAGAAAATAACCGGCTTCGCACGGGAGTGATTTTAAATTTATTGTTCGGAAAATAGTTACAGAACAAAAAAAAACTGGTCGAATCCCACACAGAAAGAACTGAATGTTACATAATTTAACTATGGAAACGGTCACATTTCTTAAACAACTTAGTGAGCTATCTTTGTGTTAAGTTCTTCAGTTCACTTCGATTCATTTCTTTATTTAATAATACCAAAATGGCCTAGAAAATTGACAACATTTAAGTACTTATTACTATTTATATGCTCATCAAATGAATAAATTAAATTAGGTGCAGCAGACATAAAAATAAATCTATGATTTCCCGGTCTCAAATTAACGATTTTCATTGTGTTATAATGGAACTATCCTTAAATTTAAACATATATAGTTACATAATGGAAATTGAAAGAAAAACTGTCATTACACTTAGGTATGTAATTAATAATAATCCTCTCTGTTAAATTTATAATAAAATAGTCATGAAATAGGCAAAGGGAAGGACATAGTAAATTATAGACGCCGAATACAGATATAACTATCTGCGTAAAATTTCGTGGTTAGGACGGGGTAATATTAAATAGTTCCTCGACCTAGTAAAGTGATTATGTTTATCTACCGGTTTTTTAAATTTTGATATATCCTTAACTACTAGTTTAATGCACTCAAATAAATATAGCGATGGCACGGTGAGTATATTAAGACTCTTGAAAGACCCACGACCTAAATGAAAACTGTCCATGTTATTTGGGATTCTTATTGCGCGTTTCTGCAGGGAGAAAATATGCTGTTTAAAATCCATGGCAGTACAGTGAGCCCAGAATGAGATGTCATAACGAAGGTATGATTCAAAATGAGCGAAGTATATGATTCTGGCGTCAGTTTTGCCGATAATTTTACGGATCTGACTTAGTAAAAAGCATGCACTAGAAAGTTTGTCACTCAATACCTAGGAATGCTGGTTCCACCTTAGCTTATTTTCTATTACGACACCAAGAAATGTATGCGCAACAATGTTGCTCATATTGTGTATCCCAATGTTTAGTGCTGGACCCTTACGGCAGGGCCCTGAGCAGAGACACCCAGCGGACGACCTCACCTCTGACTCCCAGATTTGGACGGATGATCCGTTCGTGAAGGATACCGCATAGGAGCTGCTCCGTGAGTTGGGCCGACCAAGTTAACATAAGCTGCAACGGAACCATTAGGAACCATCGACTTATAGCAACGCGATGACATCGCATATGTTCATTCATGCATTCAGTACACTACTGTCAAGACGGAGGATTCCCACTTTGGGAAACGACCGCCTCGACCATTCAGTTAGTTTTATGAAGTAGCGATAAAATCCACTGAACGCAGGCTCGCTTCAACAGATTCGATTTTGTGTCTGCTATATTTAACATGAATGCCGTAGCCGAGTTGAAACACTGCTTCCCGTCAGATCACCGAAGTTAGGCAGCATTAGGCGTGGTCAGTACTTAGATGGGTGACCGCCTGAGTACTGCCACGTGATGTAAAAAGCCGACCGCCTGTAAGATAATTGTCGTGAGATGTTAAGATGGGCCGTTGCCGTAAGGGGTTTAAAGGTTAAAACAAACTGTTCGTGTCGCTAAACTGGCCTTACGTCACACGGACTTCGGAATATAGCTGAAAATGAAGGACCATAGTGAATAGCTACAGCGAGAGACGGTTAAATAGCGTTGAATATAACATTTTACTACAATTAAAATTAATAATGTAATGATTGTTATTACTAAAAACATTTATTGAATGACTCGATTTAGAGTCAAATAGAGTACAAAACCAGACTCGATTTAGAGTAAGAACCCCTGCCAATAATTTGTTTTATGAATAAATAAAATAAATAAACTTGGCTGGGGGCAACCCAATAAATTTGTCAAATTATATCCCATATGATTACGTTCTGACCTCGATATTTTTTGTCTAAACATATGGATTGACCGCAGGCGACATGTACCTCAATTTACGCGTCTCATCGTGGCCAACAACTTTTCTTTTTGCTATTTCTGCCGTGTAAAAAAAAAGGTAAAATTCTGACTTTTTGACTCTATCTAGGGGCCGAGCGGAACCGCGGCTGCGCCAAACGCTCCGAGACCAGGTGCTTCCTGCATAGGCCGATAGAGGGTAGTAACGGTCGTCGATCAATATAAAGCTATCATTAAATTAAATAAATAATTTTAATAAAACAAAATCAATGAGCATATGCGATATGTACCTCTTTTTACACGACTCATCGTGGCCAACAACTTTTATTTTTCCTATTTCCACCGTTCATTCCGTTATAAACTCTAAAAATGCAAAAAACTGATTTTATGGGGACAATTTCTATGGCAGGCACCCCAACCGTACGTCGTACATGCCCCAAAATCAACAGAACTCTGCGCATTGATCATAAATATCGATTGACGAAAGACATTTTTAAAACGGCCGTAGTTTACTTGAGTTATTGAGCATAGCAACATCCACACATCCAGACCGACACATTTTTTTAGAGTGACTCTAGGACATTTGAAACATCGAGAAAAGTCATTTTGGATGATTTAATTTCGTTACATTTTTCGACCCACCGCAGCCAAAGTAATTAGATAAAAATTAATATGTATACTTTCACCAGCCCTTACGTCAAATACTTATTTTCTATGCAAACGTCTTCTCACTCGAAGCAAAATCTAGACCATTCTAGCAACAAAAAAAGTAAGCGTTTCGCAAATTTGACGGGATGTGCGTCACGCGAATAATTTTACCCCGCTTACATTCCATCCTGCATAATATCATATGCAGCGATGTCACGATTACAAACATCCCTCAAGCTATAATCTACTTCTCGGGCGTATAAAGCCGGGTGTCCACTCAAGATATGCTGCGGCCGAGTGCATGCTGTGTAACGCGCCCTTGCTAGCTTTTAAAGATCTCTTTCTACACTCGCCCATAGACTTACAGTCAAATAGCGCTGGGCTGTACTATGTGGGTCATAATGGCTCCGTGGAGTCTGGGATATAATGGCCGTTGTATTTTGGTCGACCCAGCTTGCGGAGCGACAACTCAAGACAACGGGGGTAAGTAGATACCTCTAATGCTTATCCATAGATATGATAGTGTGGGCCACTCGATCTCGGATGAGAGTTGCCGAGCAAAGGCTGCCCGTACCCGCTACATCCCAGTTAGGGATACCGCTTTAGAGGTAGAGGACCGCGCAAGCGACCTCGACCTGTGACCAGACGGGGGATCGGAAGAATCTGATACGCATCTGGTAGTAAGGGCGCAAGAAAGCCCACTGGGTTTGACAATTCCCAGTGCCTCGCGGTAAGGAGTTGGTCTCTTACGGGCTTAGGTGGAGCTTGGTACTTAGGTGGACGGGTTCGTTCGTATTAGTTGACACTCCCAAATGGGCTGTACTATGCTGTGCAGCGTGAAGCTCGAGCGCACCTTTGAATATGTAGGCGAGCGATTGTTGCTGCAGCAGCTTGTTTTCCTCTCCTCTCTCGCCTGTCTACGTATCCCCGAGCATCCATGATTTATTCAATCTGGAATGTGTCATCCAATGTACCAACTGACGTGTGAAATTCCCCATGTCTGCCACTGTATTCTATGAGGTCATTTACACAGAATCTATGTCATTGTTAATTATTTTTTTTAAATACATGCTTGCCAACGCTACACTATCTAAAGCAAAATCATCGTCGCCGTCTTCTCCCAACTTAAATCCAGAAGCGCAAAAATAATTCTACGTTGCCATGTCGCTACTTTAACACAACACGGCTAAGCCCCGTGGGCATAGTGGTTAGGTCGATTGATCATACATTGTACGGTTCCCGGGTTCGATTGCCGGATAGATCATAATATTCCGTTGAGATAAAATTAATCGAATTTTATTTGAATTCTGTCGATCGAATGTAATAACAAGATATACACTGCTACGAATATTATTTTTACTATTTTGGTTTTGAAATTTCACCGACTCTACTATATGAAATGTTTATATGTATATGTGCGTGTAGCGTGTGTGTAAGTGTGTGTCTTGTTATTGCATTCGATCTAAAAAATTGAAATGCAATGATTAATTTTATCCCAACGGAAAATAGTAGGGCAGCCGGGAATCTAACCCGGAATCTTACAATGTAAGATCAGGCGACCTAACCACTATGCTACTGGGCCGTGTTACCTACATACATAGTAAAGTAGGGATATATAAATACTCAATAGTAGGGTTGGTTGTAGGAAATTATCGTAAGTCGATTAAAGCACTCACTTTAAATTTAAAATAAACAGCAGTAACATATTTCACCAACAACACACGTCTGCACTATTTGAGTAACACTGGAAAATAAGCTTACCTTATTACGCACAACATATATAGAAATCGCAAGCAGCTAATGATAGCTGCTGATCAGCTAATGATGATCACAACAAGCTGTACTAGGCTCACACCTCGAAACGCAGCTCGACGCTGCACAAAAAAGTGGACGTCAGGCTTAAATTTTGCTGCTCATGAGCTCCCGAGGACGGTCAGCGGGACTAATGTAGCCGCAGCCGACCGAAAGCCTAGTTATTTTTCGCGCCAACTGACAAGGGTCGGACATCCATTCCGATGCCTAAATAGCATTTTTTCAAACGCTAGCCGTTCGGCAACACGCATATTTACCGCGTGAAACTGGCGGTGATAAATGAGCTTGTAGTTATTTTTGGAGCGGTGTATATAATCAGGTTGTGCATGGTGTTTCGCAAAGCGTAGAGAGCCAATCTTCTGAAATGTCATAATTGGTTGCGAACCACAATTCAACATATCGAGTTTTTTAAATGTTACAAAAATAAAAAAAACATTACACACCTAAAATTAAACAGTTATCAAAATTTATTGGCTATTGAAAAGGTCCAATTTGTGCTGAAATGTACAGTTGGTCTCCTAATATGGCAAGTACATATACGGGCATTGCCCCTATAGAAAGATTGAGGAGCGGCTGCAGAGAATTCAAAATGGTTGTGCTAGGTTTTGCTTAAATAATACTCTTCATCATCACTTGCCTGCATTCCTTTTTAGGGAACCCAGGCTAAACATGAGTCATCGACGAAACTAGTCCCGGCTGGAACCGCCCGAACTAGAACCGCCACACTCACTCGAGCAAGTGGGAATCTCGCCATTATACCTAAGTTAAAATCCATTAAATTGATTCAAAATTCAATACAATCAAATGCTTATAATAATAATAATAAATGCTTTATTATTTATTTACGAAAAGGCGAGCTTATTGCGTACATGCAATATTCTAGAGCTTAACCTATAAAGATTTGCGAATATTGTTTGCGGATAATTACTAACTTAATCTATAAACTAAAGCCACTAAACATTAAACTATAGCCTATAAAGACGCAGAGGTTTAAAGAGGAAGGGGATGGTAAGAGAAGGGGAATTTAGGTAGAAGTTTTCAAATATTATCTGAGTCTGTTTTTAAAATATGTTAGACTCGGCCCGGTTCTCATATTTCTCGGCATAGTAATCTAGAGACGGGCTGCATGCGCGATGGAAAAGAATGAGTAGAAGTCACTGATCAGGGATAGAGAGTAGCTGGTTATCATCAGGTATCAAAGGTCGTCATGAGACGAAAGTGCAGTAAATCTGCAAGATACTCGGGAGCGACGCCCTCCAAGATCAGGATATGCATACAGAGAACTATCATGTCTCTTTTCTACCAAATCGGCAGCCAGTGAAGCTTTTCTCGGAATTCCGTGATGTGGTTAAATTTTCTAAGCCCATGTGTAGCGAATGCAGACGTTTTGTAGACACTCAACATTGGTGCTTATGTTTGACGCCCATGAACTATGATGGTATGTGCTAGAAATTAGCTCAGTTGATCTGAGGACATCCTTATTTACTGCATTTGCAAACTCATCGTGTTGTCTTTGTCGTTATAATTATATAGCTTTAAGAATTTATGTTATGTGTACCTTTTTTCTGTATTTGTGTAGGGTGTACAAATAAATAAAGAGGGGGAAGGATGATAGTGTGTTTTTAATTAGCTACATGCTAGTCTATGTAAGAATGACTTCGATTAGCACTTCTCCGTCTTTTGATTCTACCGCTGAAAATAAAATAATTAGACATGCATTCCTGATAGCAGAGATCGCCTAGCTTGATCGACTGTAAAATCACAACCGCCTCACTTTATTATTTACAATCACTATAAAGATAATCGGCGTAATAATTATAAAGACAGACGGCGTATACTAGACTATTTTTCACTCTCATTTTTAAATTGTATCTTCGGTTATAATTATATTAATTTGCGAGCAACATAATTACATATAAACTACCTATTTTGTACAATTTATCAACTACCTACGTGTTCAAGAAGGGGCTGACTAATCAGTGCTGATCGGGGAGCTATCACTGATTGCTGTGTGAGCTATTTTCTATTTATTGGAATTTGTTTGTAAAATATGGTTCTAATAAAAAACTTTTATTACTATTATTTAAAAATGAATAACAATTTAACAATTATTATTAAAAAGTTGTGCATCTTTGATTAAAATGACAACATAAATGATTTAAAATACTGTACACCTGGCCGTACATTTATATTGTTACTTGCCATCCAAATCTCAATTTTTGACGACACAAAATCATGCCACGACATGGCATGACATTTGATTTATCAAGCTTCTCTTAATATGTTTATTTTTTTAAATTGTATTTTTAATGTGTGACCCTGGTTGAATGAGTGTAAATACAACATATGGAACAGTAACTTTATTTTGACCTTTGCCAGCATTTTAAAAGATAAACTTGGCACGGGGAAAACCCAAGGGCTTGTCAAACTTCGGCGCATATGATTATTTCCTTGTATGCATGTATAATGTATTAGGGTGTGCAAGGTAGTCTAAAACAATTATCTGAGTCATAATGGCTCCGTGGAGCCTGGGCTATAATGGCCGTTGTGTTTTGGTCGGCCCAGCTTGCGGAGTAACTCCTATTCAGGAACCTCCACGAAGAGGGACCAACCCGATGAACCCGCTGTGCGGCTGACCCGGGGACGGGAACTCGGGCGTGATCTGGACAGCTGGCGTATGGGCCGGGCAACCTGCCGTGTTGTCACTGACTGATTCTGAACGAGTTTAGAAGTATACGCTTCTTAAGACAGCGGGGGTAAGTAGGTACCTCTAATGCTTATCCATATATATGATAGTGTGGGCCACCCGATCTCGGGTGAGAGTTGCCGAGCAAAGGCCGCCCCGTATCCGATACATCCCAGTTAGGGATATCGCTTTAGAGGTAGAGGCCCGCGCAAGCGACCTCGGACCTGTGACCAGACGGGGGATCCGAGGAATCTGATCCGCATCTGGTAGTAAGGGCGTGAGGATGCCCACTGGGTTTGAAAATTCCCAGTGCCTCGCGTTAAGGAGTTGGTCTTTTACGGGCCTAGGTGGAGCTTGGTACGTAGATTTGTCTTCGTCCTTAAGTCTCTGCGTTTCGCCTCGGGGTGATAGAACGATTAATATCGTTTAAACGCTCCGGGGTGGACGGGTTCGCCCGTAGTAGTTGACACTCCCAAATGTTGACCCATTTTACCCCGCCCTCGGGGTAAAATGGTTTTTCTTAGGGTTTTACATTTTATATAAGTACCTACCTAGTTATAAAACTTTTGTTTTTTTATTATTTTAGTTAATTTTAGCATAGTCCTTATAATATTTAAAGTACATGAAAATAAATACTGTTTAATGTGCATGATAAATGCCCCTTTTATGATGAAAAATCCTTAAGGGTTCCCCTACCCAATTTAAAATGTGATCTTGTATTTCTGTTAAGATCTGTTGTAACAACCATTATAAAATAAATTTTCAAGAGCAGATCAAAACGTTACATGACTTTGCATTATAATCTGAAGTTCTTTGTCGCACAAAAAAAATGCGGACACGCATTGACGTCAGTACCTACTTATGTTAAAATTTACAGGATGTGGAGGAAACCACTGAATATGTATCGCAACATTTAAATATCTCTTGGAATTTCGGCAAAACAACGTTCAACCTAGGATTGATGTGTCGCGCAGGTGTTTGTTTAGGGTACTATTAATAACGACTCTTTGAACACAAACATTGGCTGATTATATAGTGATCAATTCTGAATAAATGGAATTATTTAGGGTGAATATTTTTTTTGATAGAAACTAACAACTATACGAAAGTTCTGACAAGTATACCTATTGTAAACGTTTGAAAATCACTGACGTTAGATATCCTAAAGCAATTCTTACTTACAAATTGATAATCAATAATAAATAATATACAGCAAATGCTCCTACATCACCATAGTGATTAAATTACATATATTAGGTTAGCACATAGACACATAGACAGCGAATTCATAGATGCAGCTTCGAGCGCCAGTTGGTCATAAATTAAAACAAGAAGTGTGTGTAAATGGTTAATAGGAGCAAATCGTCGACTGCAAGATTAACATAGCAACACAGCTTCGGCCAAACGTTTGCACTATAGCACAGTATGAGAGTAAGTATTATGGATACCCGCTATACGTGCGAGGATTCTATGGCCTGTGATGCTCATATATATTTAAATATATACTGTCAAATAATATATACTGTAAAAAATATATACTGTCAAATAATCGTGAGGATTTTTTCATTTAAAAGGTCCACGTATAAATTACGCTAAAAAAATACTTTAAGCTTTTAGCAATATTTTTACTTGTCGCATAGAATTTTGGCGCAATCTGTCAACCAGTATGTTTACAGCTGTTGATCAGATTAGTAGAGCTCAAGTGTGTTCTACGATCTTCTTCGAAAAGATCAATTCAAAAAGGTGGCTCAAGACGTGCTTGAATGGGGCAATTTGGACCCTGTATTCCTGAAACCTATCATAACTGGTGAACTAATTAGCTGGTTTATGATTTTGGTCATGTAAATCAAATACAAATCTCAGAATGGCAATTCTATAGCGAACTGAGTGCGAAAAACCACCTCAAAGTCGCTCGAAGATCAATGTTATAATGATTATATTCTTTGACTATCGGGTTGTTCACTTCAAATTCTCTCTTAAGCAGAGGGCCAAACAGCTAACCAATTGACAACGAGAAACCGTTCGTCCGAAAAGTGCAGATTTGAGGAAGCATAATTCTCAGATATTGCACAATGATAACGATTCATCCGAGTCATCAACACTTGTAAATGAATTTTTGAACAAATCTCAATGAATCTCTTCAGAGAATCGCCTTAATCACAGGATATGACCCCGTTTAAATTGTTCATGTTTCTTAAACTTAATTACCATAACACATAATTCGCAAAGGCAGCTCAAGGCCATATCAGAAAAAGTCGTACCTAAGTATATCGCCTAGGGTCTCAAATAGGGTCTATTTTAAAGGTGACAATATACATTTGGAAGATTAAGCCAATATTTGGTGTTACTCCTGTTGGTAAAAGTGCAAAAATCAAGTGTTTTGCGATATTTCAATTCGTGATTACGTATAAACGAGTCCGCAAGCAAGAACACAGACACAAACGAAGGAGAGTATTTATATAAACTTTCAAATGTCGTATAAGTGCGCCAGTTTACAGATAATCATGAATTGAAAATTACACAAACAATTCAGCAACCAAAAAAAATGGAAAGCGAATACGTCCAATTGTGTACCTATTTTCTTGAATAATCCCCGCTATTTATTTGACATAGCAGTGCAGCTATGAAGCAAGAACTTTCCGAGGGAAATTAGAATTTAAATATAACAAATCACTTTTAAAGTGTTATCAAAAAACCCCAAACGACCGTGTCAAAAGTGTCTACCTCAACATTCCCAATTTCTAAATTGCCAATTACTCGGTAATAAAATGATCTACAGCGTAAATTACGACGCTTCCGACTTAGTTAACTTTTATTGTGGTACTTAATGTTTTAACTATTGACTGGGTTTTAATTACTTCTAAGGTCGTTAATGTTTAAGAATCGCTTAATGATGGCATGTGAATTACTCCTCACTACACTATAATAAGTATAATAAATATTTCATTATTGAATGACCATAAATTGATGGTATATTAGTGTGCGAATTAACGTGAACACTATATACATTCAATTGTTGGCTCTTAAAAATTGTAACCTGAATTAAGATGGATATTTTATCGATTATATAATTCGTATGATATTATTATAATATTATATAAGCAGAAACAAAAATGATAAGTGCATTAATTCCAATATGATGTCCGGACCCATAAATGATTAAAAATGCAATAAACTCATGGATTCCATACTCATAACTCCAAAAGTCATTCAAGGTAATTAAAAACATGGGGCTCTCCATATTTTACGTCATTTGAAATTAGGAGGGAGGCGGGTCTGCAGATGATAGTAACTTGATGTAGGAGTGGGGGGGGGGGGGAGGACTTGCCAAAAATTAGATCATCACTCGCTAATCATGGATGACCGAAAAAAAACAAAAGATGTCTATCTTTAATTATTTTGCGCCCACATATGCACCCCTATATCATGTCAAAGACAGCATCACGGGGCAGGAACTTGATGTTGAGTGGGCTGAGCCCGATGATGACAATGTGGACGAACCTAACCTAACCAAGCCCAGAACCCGGAATCTATTCCATAATAATATCTGTGATTCAGTATTTGCAGGAATGGGTGGAGTCCCCATGGGCTAATGTTATTGATAAACATTAAATAAAAAACTTGCTATAGAAGTTTCTTATTATAGATATAGATTTTTTTAGATTTACAATAATGCTAATTTACAATGTATTTTTAGGAAAAATATTCTTTAAATCAACAATTGGTTTAATAATATAATCTACGTATGTAATGTACCTACCGTGCTGAAACTAAGATAATGGAAATGACGTCATTTTTAGAGAGGGAGCGGGAGCAGCCAATGGAATACGACGATGACATCATTTGTAACAATTTAATATGTAAATTTTAATTATAGTATGAATTTATTGCAAAATAAATATATTTGTGAAAATAATTACACATAATGATATTACTGTAGTCAAATTTACTTCCAACAATATTTTAAGTACTTGAAGACAGAAGGTTTATTTTTTAAGTTTAAACTTCTATTCAAATTAATTTATTTACTTTCAAATTTACAATAATGTTAATTTACAATAGTCAGAACCTAACCAGGCTGCTGCCTGTTCTAAGATAGGCAATTTATTAAAATCATTATCGTTTTCGTTTTCAGAAGTCAATAAACGTTATCGTACTTAATTGTAATAAAATTGCCCTAATTAAGTAGCTACTTCAATTTCTAAAAAAAATTCATTAAAATTATCATTAAACTATTTTTCAATTAATTTAAAATATGACCAAATTAAAATTTAATCAATAAAATTATCAGTACATGTCAGGACATGTCAGAATTTACTTACAAAAATAAAATTATTTTAAAAAATCGGTAAAAGTTTAAGTATAGGTTTTTTAATGTTCTTAACAGAGGATGGTTTTAAGTATGTTACCTTATTACCATTTTGTGTTTTAGAACCATGGAACGAGTTTGGTATCATCATTTATACACTGCTACTGAAGTGGATTGAAGTCTTTTGATTTCACCGCCCAGCATTAAATAAAACACTTAGGCAATCAGTCTCGCAGACCGATCGGCCCGCGGCGGTGGATATTTTACGTTGAAAATACAACAAAATAATTCTATTAGCATAGTTGGGCAAGAGACATAATTTCGAGAATTCGGACTTTTTAATGCATCGGGTTTGGGATGTTTCAGAGGCCGATTCGTATACTAATTAGCCGCGGAGATTGCCCGATAAGTGTGGGTTTTACGCGCGAGCACATAAATTCAAGTCAATTATAAAGCCGTAAAATTTGTAACTTGTCTACCGGCTACTTTATAGCTGCGCCGGTGGCCATTAACGCCCGTCGCAGGGCATCTTCCCAATAATGAAACAGTTTCACAACGTGATTTTGTTTCGCACTCTCGCCTGTGCCACGTTTCTCGACAGTTACAAGTGAATAGATGATAGTTAAATGACAGGAAAGTAGCGATATAGGTACATCGGCAACATTAGCCCGTCCCGTTATTGGTAACCCCTGACTTATCCAAAAATGCTTAAAACCTCTTCCAACAAGTTGGTCTCGTCACCACGATTCCAAAAATACCCATAAACGCTATGCTTGCTCTTCTACTATTGGTCAGACCCTCCTCCAGGCCAAGTAAATCAGCATATACCTGCAGCAGCACCTGCGGGCTCGGATCAAACTTTCTGCCTGGTGGTGCTTAGGGTCACCCAGGGATGCTGCATACCAAATTTGGTTAAGATGGGACCACGGGAAGGCTTCGGACGGACAAACAAACAAACGCACAAACAAACGCACAGCACGCATCAGACTATATGGCCCGTCCTATGTAATACTAAGGACGGGCCAAAAACATAAGTAAGACATTTTTCGAATACATTTTATTTTTTTCTCATTGGCTATGGGTAGACCTTACAATTGAGAATAAAAAATCACCAGTGTAAAACTCTAGGATGAAGATATTTAAAGTCCCTTGAAATATTATTAGACTGATCTTACATGTTAATACAA
>JAOPUG010000004.1:16898463-16909396 GCA_027564375.1 Micropterix facetella | reverse complement strand
TATCTTAACGAAGGTGTTGAATCTTTCTGAATATCACTGAGAAGATATTTCCATATTTAATTATTTTTTCTCAAACGATTTGAGATATATTTCGACGAAACGGTTATCGACAGCTTAAACTTTTATCGATATTGACATTTAACAATTGTGTATTTTTTAAGCTAATCGGTTTATTAGGAATACGTTGTTTTTTTCATTTTCATATGTATAGAAAGTTATATTTCTTCTACCCATGTTTTTTCGATACGAATATTAACCCCTTCATCAAAATGTACGACTCCACTGCCTTCTTTTTCGTAAAGCTTCAGTTTTTATACCTGATATTCGTCCTATAATATTAAAATTAACTCATAAATGAAGATCTTGAGTATGTATTTCCGGTATAAGAAGGATCATCTTAGAAAATTTCATCTTTAAGTTAGGTTTCAGAACTTTATGGACTTTAATTTTCTTTATTTTTTCTTTCTTCGTCGTACCTAATCACAGTTTCCAAATTTCTTTACACATTTTTAAAAGCGGTCAGTCTTTTTGCGTTGATTTTAATCTTCTTGCTCAGGTATATGTAAATAAAAGCAACCAAGATAAATAACACGGTCGATAGCAGCAATTGTAATTTTTATATATTCCATTTTTTATTTTAGATAGTATGCATAATTATAATTAAGACCAACCATAATGTAGGAAATTTAGTGGAATTGTAGCGGGAGAAAAATACATTGTTTATCGTGGTAGCTTACTCTCCACATATCTAACTAAGCCGAGAATGGTCTATTTTTAGATAAGACAATCGTTGCATTACTTTTGGAATTATAAGAGAACAGACTGTAAAAAAATAGATGCTTCAAATATAAAAATAAATATTGAAATATACTAACTATGTAAAATAAAACCTATTATAATAAGTTTTAATAGGCGTAGTAATATAAGGACCGACTCAACACAGTTAAAACAATATTCTTTATTTAAGATCTAGGTTATTACATATATACTACATATTAGAAATACAATTAATTATTAAAACGAATTTACCGCTTGAAGTTTGTAACACCCGACGTTTCGGCGATGTTGCAACCGCAGATGTCCAGGGTAGACTGAAGTGCGGTCAATCGTCTTTCGTTGTTCTGCGGGTAGGCGGCAAACTGCAGCTGTTACTACACATATGTTACCGTTGGTTGGGTGACGGACTCGGTGCGCGCGAATTTTGAAACTTTTACAGTTTATGATTTGGCAAAATCACTTAGTTTCAAAATAAAATTCTATGTTTTTTGTCAGTTTGCTTTTTTTTTAAAATATGTTTTATTTGAAGGGTTTTTTGTAAGAAAAAGTTGTAGAGCTCCATGATTTTCGAGATCATGTAAAGCAAAAAAGAAAAACTAAAAATGAGGATGTTTTCGAATCACTCAGTAAGTATCGCGGCATTTTCGAGAGCATGAGTCAATAGCCAAATCGGTAGAGGACCATCCCTTCTAAACGCATATCAAGCGGATTTCCATCATCGAAAGACGCAGGGTTAAAACTCTTAACAAAGCTACCATTGATACTTTATTTATTATTTAAAAAAATGCAATATAAAACTTGTGTCATAATGTATCACCTGGATAACCGTTTAATGTTTTTCGATTTATTTTTATTAAATACATCAGCTCATTTGAAACTATTAATTTATCAACAGTCACATTTATCTTCCGTAGTATCGTGATTAAGAACTTATAAATCGAATTTTTAAAAATCCGAAATCTACATATATCTTCATACAATTTTAAGGTTTACCTTTATCTAGTCCACTTTGCTCTTATAAGGTAAAACATTTTTTTTTTATTGGATAAGAAAGGATTTGAAGCACCTAAAAAACTAGAAGAAAAAATAATGAACAACTGATTCGATAATGCTTATTAACTTTTTAGTTGCGAGCATTTCTTGTCTCATATATTTACTTGAAAGATGATGATGAAAGCTTCCGGTTTGCAAGGGTTTGGTTTAGAGCTGATTTATTGTCGATTATGTCAACAGGATGAATTGCTTCTTCGAAAAATTGCTCAAATCCATCGTCTGCGAATTCCTAACTCCCCTGGAGAGCATTCTTATCGACGACTGATTTAACTAATAAATATTTTTGTTCCGAAGTTTGTTGAATATTTACCAAATTGTCTAAAATGCGATTACAGTTTAGCAGCCAATAAAGTTAATAATATTAAAAAAGGGCTATAAAATGTGTAAACTATCAAAGGGGCGTGAGAGACGACACCTTGTTTTTAACAATCTGGTTTTTATTAAAATAAATTTTAGTTCGCTATGAGGGAGCCAGAATTTTGACGTACTTACCCCAAAAATGCCAGGCTGATCGGACTGACTTCTTCTGTCATCCTTCCCAAATTCAGATTGCCAGGTGCCTAAAAAAATAAGTTTTATTATAAAAATTAAAAAAAAAGCTTCTTTATTATTTTTAATTATTAAAAATATATTTCAATTTCCTATTACTGTAATGTAATTTATTTTTGTTACTCTAGAGTAATTTATTTATTTTTTATATATACTCGTATTTAAACCAAAACAATACAAACTCTAATGCTATACCTATTCTATAAAACAGCCTAATTAAAAAAAATGATAGGAGGTTGTTTTCTTAAAGATTTACTCACAACAGTGTATTCTGCTCTTCTGGTCATGGATCTCTCTAAGACGGAGCGATTTAATTATGGTATTCCTGGGCTGATTTCGGGACTCAAATGGGCTAGCTTGTTTAACAAGGTACTGGGACCGAATAAATTGTTGGACCTACTAATACGCCGATTTCATTAAAAATCTCCCTAGGATATATAGCGATGGGCGAGTTATCTGTTCTACCTTTTTCGGACCATAATAACATATCGATTGAGGAGTCAAAGACTATCCCTAATCTTGAGGATGTGATAAGTTGTTCTGGTAATTACAGGAAATTCCGTCTCCTTTGAATATTCTTCCTAGATGAGCGCCATTGGCATAGCTACTAAGGTGAGAGTAGTGCAATCTACCAGGACCCACGGTGAGACTTTTGTGGTTGGTCTATCTATAATAACAATATTTAACGATATCTTGATTCTTCAAGTACATATTGATTTGCTAAAAAATGCTACACAGGCGCATCTAGGAGAATTAGTTATAAAACTCTGTTTAAATTCTAATGCCATTAATTAATTTTGAAATTGTCGAATGTGATTTAACGGAAGTGGTTCCTGCAATTTTATTATTTCACACTATTCCTGTAACTTCGACAGCAGCTGAAATATCGTTCAGTAAATTAAAAACCATCAAAAATTATCTGAGCAACAGGATTGGACAAGACAGCTTGAAGTAGGTCCTTGTCATTGATCGAAATAGAAACCAAGGAGGCGTCAAACTTAAATTTGATTTCAGTCATCGATAGCTTCGCCAATATCAAGGCCCGGCGAAAATTGTGATTTTAAAGTGTATTTTTTACGTGATAATATGCTTCGATTTTTATTTGATTTTTATTTGCCTAACTAATAATGATAGTTTAAAACATGGCTACTAGAAATAAAACATTTTTTAATCCATTTAAATTAGTTTTGATTTGTGGAGATGGGTGAAGGGGACCCAAATTCTTCTTCACACCAGGGCCTATGACCACCTAGCTAAGCCACTGTTGATCGCATATGCTAAGGCGCTTTAAAGGCAATCGACATTATGTAAGTATCCTCACCTACCAAAAAAGATTCTTCTGAGTAGGATTCCTGAATATTGTGAAAATGCTATAGGTTACGAATAACGAAACCTAGAAACTTAAAAGAGTCACTGGACAAATCAGTAATCTGCTTCTTAAACTTAAGCCGAGAATCGAAAAGAACTCCTAGGACCTTTAATTTCATTTAATAAATATAGTCCTTGTATGATACGAACCACAGGTTCGTAAGGTAAGTTCGTTACAAAACTAGATATGCGTCAACAATTTTTACACTGCATTGTAGTCGTCGACCCAAAGACGAAAATACGTCGCTGACTTTAGATGTCTTTATAATATGTTTTTAAAAGATGTATCTTTTTGTTCTGGTGCCATGTTCGTTACCGAATGTTGGCTATCCTAATTACAACTTAATTGGCTGCAGTTTGGTACAGAAATGTGTCGGATTTCTAGAATCGAACTGTAGATTCCAGAGACACGATGTTCGTTTTCATGCCAGACCTTTTTTTCCATCTATTTTGCCTTGTATGATGAGATGCAAGGTGATTAGCCTTATATAATGAGATGTGTATCATTCTGAATTTTGCATGACATGAGCATTTTATTAGATTTTTGTCTTCGATATTTGTGTGATTGTGATGAAACTCTTCAAAATTTTTCATTCCTGATTCGTTCTCAAAAATATCAAGTTGCCTCATCATTGAGTCTGTCAGTGTCCAGTATTCAACTCCATAGAGCAATATACAGGAAGCATAACATGCAATAATACGAATTTTCACGTTTAGGCTTATGTCTCTTTCGCATAAGCATTTTCAACATAAAGAAATCGGCACCAGATTTTTCACGTGGATTTTGATATTCTTGCTCAGTTCATGCCTCAGTTATCGTTTAAATTCAGGCGAGGTAAGTTTATTGCATATTATGTTATTTTTCTTGTTTAACATATTTTTAACCTTCTTATTATCTTTTTGATATTACAAAGACATTGTTTTAATTATCAACTTTACAAAAGATAAGTTATTGCTCTCTATAATATGTGGAAAAATATCGCCAACATACCTTGTGTATAAATATGGCCTCGCAAAACAATTCCATATTACATGGCATTACCAATTTAATTTTGTTCTTAGTGAATTATAATATTTCGTTTACAATTATTTCGATTAACTAGGTAAATATCTTATAATAACTTTAATTATAACATTGTAACTTGATGAGCCAAATATCCTGATTGAAATTTATGAATTGTGCGAGCTGTAAAGCTACACGAGCTATAAAGGTACTATTAATTTAATTTATATTCCGCCGGTGCTTCCAATAGTTATCTAGGTTTTCTCAGAATTGCGTTATACAATTTAAAATAATCAACCCGGATTTATGTAAACCTGATACCTCGCAAACTATCTCGATCTCTCGCACACTACTTCAAAAATACATTCACATTATAACAACTCATCAAATCTCAGTATGAGACATAAAATCAAATTGCCCTGTGAAAGAATATAGCCGCTATATAACACATAACATCGTGCATTGGTGTATTCGTGCATTTATGTTTAATAAATACAATACATGTGATCTGAGCCCGTGTGCGAGAGATCAAGATAACTGGCGCGACCTATTTGAGGTTTTTTATTTTTATTTTCTGGGATTCTAGTATTGCGCTGGTTAGCGCTCAGTTGTGAATGTTTTTCGGCATACATAACTCAAAAGCGACTTTCTGGGATTTACTCACCTTTGATTGCCATGGCGATGTATGCATAAGCCTATCTTTTCTTTTCTTAGCGTTTAGTGCGCGGACGCACACACACCGGCGGTCAAGTGGGTCACGCATGGACCGGGCTTTGATTTACAGCCTCGTAATTTGCCTTTATTTCCTTTCGTCGCCGACATTTGTGGGCCCTTAAGCACCCCTGCGTGTCATTAGACGAGCCGCGGCACCGTCCCACTCCTCGATAGCGCATCTTAAATGCCTTAAGTGAATCATAATTATATACAGGCTGAATAAACATTATGTGAATACCAGAAGCTGAAAATGCGGATTCTAATGATGCAATCGAATAAAATAGAAACATTAATACTTGCGATCAGGTGATGTCACATCTGATCAGGTGATCTGTTTATGTTGGGAAAATGTTAATGAAAAATTATATATGTCAAGCAAAAATATTTTAGAACTATAAGAAATAGACTTACAGAGCAAGCAAGAACGGTGCTAATTCTTGTATAAAAATAGTGATATATAATCATCATCGTATCCATCAATATTTTATTAAGTAATCACAAAACATATTTAAATGATTTATTTATTTCAGCATTTTTAAACTTGAATGAGTTCATCGTTTCAAACACCTCTTTACGATGGTTGGTCTCTATATATTTCCTTTACAGATCTTAATTAACGATTATAGCTAACTAAAATCACTTTTTCTTTCTTAATAATATTATTTTATGTTATGTATTACGTCCTTACCTATGAAATTGCCATTCTATATCGAAAAAAAAAAACGTTTTTTTATGGAAATACCCAATTTATTCAGTCGAAATATGTACCAGTGTTATCAATGCACTTTTGCCATTTTATGGGTAGTTCAGTGATTCCTTTGCTAAAAAAATTCTGGGAGCAAGAATCAATGAAATATTTGATGGCGGTTATGACTGCCTCAAAGGAATTGAGCAAGGTACGGTAGGTACGGTAGGTGTGGATGACGAAGAGTTTCCAGTCGCAGGTCCTCTAATTTTGCGACCGTCTGTTGTTCGACGTGTGGTCGAGCGTGTTTACTGATAGGCTTCAGTCAGTTCAAGCGGCGTGTTTTTTCACTTTCCCCAATTTGACGCAAAGGAATTAAGATTATTTTGTCACTTACACAGAAGGCTGCTTTTAACTCTGACGCGGTTTGTGATGGTTCCGCTTCCAAAATCGTTTTCAATTCTTCATTATAGACTTGTGTTTCCTTCCGTCCACGGGGCTCGTCTTCAAACCAAAATTTCCAGGACGGAAACGTTGGAACCAAAAACTCACCGTGCGTTCGTTAGTGGTGGCTAACCCTAACATAATATTGATTCTTCGAGCTGTAACGGCGGAACTCATATTCGAAAATAACGAGATCAGAGTAAAATCGAATGAAGTGAAAACAAATGAATAACTAATTACGAAACATAACTTCACTAGCTTTAATTTGAAATAAATTTAGAATTGTAAAACAAGCGCTAGATAATTGAGTTTACCATTGCCAGTATTGAGAATCGTATGAGAATTTCACAAGTAAAGACCTAATTAGGCCATTACCTATATAATTGCAATTTTGAACTTAGATAACTTTGATTTGATTTGCAATTCCAAATTCGAATAAATATTAATTCCAAACATTCGCGTTTACATTCATGGAAAAGTTTAAAAAATCGAGTTATTTTGGAATTAGAAGTACCTACCTACTGTCCCGGTATTATCCATTACTTCTTGCGGTCTGTCACAACAGTTACCGCAAATATATACTGTCAAAAACTGTAAACAATGGCGGAGACGGTCGTTATTAAAAACCGAGCCTTGTTGTTGATAGTTCGGCATGACAACGCACGGCTGTATACTTACATATAGGTACTATACGAAGATCTCTTCTACTTTACTCCACTCTTCATGTCCTTGAGATATTCTTTAAGCCCTAAGCCCTAAGGTATATTTTATTAGCTGCCTTCATCTGCCTATATTCTCCAGCATCATTATATCTGACATGCTTAATTGCTTATTACGCATTCCAAAGTGACACCAGCATAAACTATTCACATTCCAATATGGACAAAGTCGACATAACTTTAAATATTGAATTGGTGTTACTAAATGCATGATTTGAGAGAAACAAGTTTTCTATCCCTTAACACGTCCAAACCTGTTTGGATGTTATATCAACCTGTTCATCCCAAAACTGTTTCGATTTTCGGGCAAAATAAAGTAAAAATATTCTATAGAAATAAATATTGGGACAAGTAAGATAGCTGATTGTTAGTATTTTCAAATTTCTTGGCTGTTTCAGAAAATTAATAGAGATGGAGTACACACTGGTAATAATTAAGAGATATATTTCCTAGTTTGTTTTCTACTGCGCCAAATATGAATCTTATCAGCACTAAGGAAACTAAATTAAATTTATTATGCATATTTTGATCGTTCTTAATTACGGTATTAATTTCTGAGGTCAGTGTACCGACTATCGATCTAAGGTAAAATATTTTTTGGCTTCAAAAATGGGTTAATTGAATTTGTAATTGATTTAAATATCTGGGTGAGACTCAATTTCATTTTTAATATTATCTACAGCATTCTATTCGATGTATTAGTCTACTGCAGGTTTTATCTTTATATTTAATTATAATAGTAGGTTCTGAACGTATTTTATGCTGTAAAATAATGTCTGCACAACTGTAAGAGTTTTTAATATAATAAGCAACTTGAATGATTATTGTAATATGGTTATTCCGAATTTAAAATTTGGCGATTGATTTATCTGGATCAATGAATATATTGTGATTACGTATGAAATCTAATATATCCATTGCCCACCTTAATCTCCAAAAAACCACTAGTCTAAGTGATTTTTGGGCCACTTACTCTATAGTGGTGGAGACCCACTGATTGCATCTATTGATTGTTTTCGAATATTTAAGTTTCCTTTCTCTTTATCAGAGGCGTATTATTCTGTAAGGCAAAAATGGTGAATGTCTTTTTCCGGTTATCGACGCTACCCAAACCAGCGTAGGACACTTGAATGTTTATAATGACACCACTTCATATGCTTGTCGAATTTGTATAATTTTTTGTGCTTGGTTTGCACAACAGAGTTAAAAAAAGCAATTTGCTGTGTAACCATTTGCGATTATTTTGAGACCAAAAATATGTCATTGTGATTTTTTTAGATCTCTTATAGGTAACTAAGTAATATATGGTATACATATTACTTACCTATATTACCTTATAAGACCCTCGATGACCCACATATATGACCCTCGATGCATGTGATAGGGCTAACAAATATATCTCGTCTATTACGACTTTGATAAGGAATTCGACAGAGTCGGTAATTAGGGCATAGGTAGGTACTTATGGCAATTGATATCATTTGGTTTTTCTACAAGGCTCCTCGTATTCTACGATGACGTCATCATATACTTATGTCTAGTACCTAGGTCCAATGGCTTTTTCTGTCCTCATATGTCACAAGTTCTGGAGTAAATCAAGTCTTTTAAATATTTCATCGACAGCATCAGCAGTATTTACAACTCTTTTGTGGAATTTGATGCAGTATTCTAAAAGTAGATTCTATTTATAATTAGGTAGGTACCTACCTATGTAAAAAAAATACGGTTGTAGAACTGCTTGTTGAAGATCTACATTTTTACCATTTTAATATTTATCTATATACCTACTTACTACAATTCAATATAAACTCTTTTACATTTCAGTGTTTTCATTCTTATGGAAATATTTTTTTAATAGAGATTTTTGATTGACATGTCTTTAAATAACAAGGGTTTTTAATTTTATCCCTGATAAACTGAAAAAAATATATGTACGGGCTCCTTAAATAACGATACCCCTAGCTGCAATAATGGTCAAACAAGGAAACAATTCCAAAAAAACGTTACGCCATGTTTGATAATATATGAAGCGTAACGGTGTAACATCACTGCCAGCATATCAAAATAGGCAATGCATGTCTGGTTAAGTTTGACTGCCTTCAGTTATTTTGCTAGAATGTTGCCGTATCCTTATCGAATGTAAGATGCGTCATTATCGACCATTATGTAAGTATGTACCTACGATATGGACCAACATTTGCATTTGGACTTATACACAGGAAGCACGTATATTTGATACAATACCAGGTACCTAATTCTGTACGACTTCGATCAGACATATCGCCCTGCAGCGGAATCAATAGGTATATACTGACACTTCCACATGACAGTCCGGTGGGACCCAGAGCAATGGTAATGGTGTTACTATTTCATTTCGTGTAATGACATTGCGCCTAATCGAAAATTTGACGATATATGGCTTCCTTATAGTGTAACATGGCGTAACATAGGTACAGGTTTACGAGAGCAACACAAATGTATAGCAAATTCAATTTCAACATTACGTCTAAAAATATTTTTATCAGTGTAAAATTTGGTAATATGATTCCTTCTAAAAGTAGATATTTTATTTTATTGTTTTTATAAAGTGCTTGAAACTAGGTAGGTACCTACTCTACTACCTTTCTACATGTGTTTATTGATTAATATTAAACTTTTTACAATTTCAGTAGATATATTTTATATATTCACCATTCCCATCTATTTTATATATTTTATTTTTTGGCACGAACAAAACTAATTATTAAAAAACCGCTTTTGATAATGGCACCACTAACTTACTCAATTAATGATAGAATCAGTTATTTTCAGTTCAGTTCAATGCCTCATATAATGCGTTTGTTTCAGGAAAAAAATACGAGATATCTCACATGTTACATGATAGCTTACATGAGCATATTGTTTACTTTAGTAGGTATAGGCATGAGGGCACATACACACCTTCGTATAATATTGACTATGTATAATGTTAGGGCATAATATTGACTATATATTATGCCCTAACATTATGTCTTGCTATATGATAAACCGACTAGTTTCGTACTTGGTCCATGGTCGGTATGACCGCAACTTAAATAATAAGTTTACCACGTAACACAAATAGGTATATCCACAGCTTTAATAGCATCTTCAGTAATCCATTTTTATCTAATATCTCAAGGAAGTTTGTTGAATAGCCTCGAAATTACTACCCTAAGCTGCTTTTCCATATTTTTTTAAGATTTCCGCCTCGTCTACAAATATATGATTGAAGGGACTCCTATCGTTGTTGAGCTATATGATTTTCTTTATGATAGCCCACAGATTTTCGTCACGTTTATGTCAGGTTTACTGTCCGCGTAAACCGCACATCATACGCACGCTATCGTCATTTTACGATTGCTTGCATCTTGGGTATAAACAAAAGAAAGTGTGTCCACGGTGCGGCAGCATCGAATTTGCGTTCGTCATGCGTTCGTTATGAAGCCCGTGTGGCATCATGTCACTACTCAGGCGTATTGCAAGACGCAAACACATATTTATTTTACTCTTTTTGTTCTTTTTGTTTTCTCTCTTTCAATATATTTTTTTTTTAATATGAAATAGTTATTTTTTTTATTTAATAATTCCTTTTTATTTTAT
>JAOPUG010000004.1:16738622-16752362 GCA_027564375.1 Micropterix facetella | reverse complement strand
GTTTCGCCTCGGGGTGATAGAACGAACATATCGTTAAAACGCTCCGAGGTGGACGAGTCGAACGTGTTCGCTCGTAGTAGTTGACAAACCCAGTTATCCTTAGAAATGCTACGTTGGCCACCCGATCTTGGGTGGCAAGCCGAGTAAAGGGCGCTTCGGATCAGCGATAATTCCAGTGAGGAATTGTCGCTTACTTAAGGTAGAAGAGCGCGCAAACGAATTCGAACCTGCAACCAGACGGAGGTCGGAGAAATGTGACCAAATCTGGTAGTAAAGGCGCGTTGAATGCCACACTGGGCTTGAAAGTTATCAGTGCCTCGTGTTAAGGGTTGGCCCCTTATAGGCTGAGGTGGAGCTTGGTACGTAGATTCGTCTTCGTCCTCAAGTCTCTGTGTTTCATCTGGGGGTGATATAACGAAAAGATCGTTGAAACGCTCCGGGGTGGCCGGGTACGCCCGTAGCAGTTGACAAACTCAACTGCACCACCTCGTACCTTAGTAGTTACGATACATGGTTTGATAGCGGCATGGAAGTTGCATGATATTATTGGTCGAATACTACTTTTTCGAGAGATAGAGCGAATTGATACTGGCATTACGTTAGCTTCATATAGCATTTTATAAACTAGGTATCTAATAAAGTATTAATAACGCTCCTAATTCAAATTTTATAGGAGGTTGTTGAAATGTGTAATATGTTGAATGTGACATAGTATATCTATTTAAAGTAGAGTTAGGTATAGTTTGATTTTTTTGTGATATTACATGGAGGTTTAGCTCATCGGATGGTAAACTTTTTGCCATTTTTTGGTATTAAATTGTCAATATAGCCAAAAGTTAAAGCAATATGTGGTTTGTCTCCACAGCTATCGAAATAGAATATGGATATCGACATCTATCGCTTGTTTAGATATTTACAAACAATATTTTCGCACCAGTCTTTTTTACATGTAATAAGGAAGCAATTAGGACGTTATACATCTGTACTTGAATTATCAACCGCTTTTCCAGCATTAATCGGACCGCCCAACAACTAAGACCAAACGCGAATTTCGCGTGCAAACAATCATTTCTCTTCCGCAAAGTGAGTAATAAAAACGAAAAGTTGATTAATCGCTTCCATTAAATGATTTTACTCCCTACAAATATCGCTTCTGTTTCGTCGCTTTGCGAAACATCCGCGGGTAATTATAATTTTCTGTACGCTTCTGTCGTTCGACAATGATGGATTCTCAAACAAGAGTAATCCAGAAAGTTGTTCTATTATTTTCAGCTTTAATTTTATAAAAAGACCGAAACGTGCTGTAAGGGCTATATATAAACGTGGTCCTCGGGTTTCTCCTAGATAAAAATTCAAAGAGATAAATATACTTACTGTAGCATTACAATATATACCTATGTATACGAAAATATATTGTATGTACACAAGAATATTGACAAGTTTAAAAAAAAGGGACACACATAATGTTAATACTCAACACAAAATAAGCAATTCTTTTATAGCGCAATGTATACGCTTCATAACAAACTTCCCAATAATATTAGAGAACTATCTATAATAAGCCACCATCAAAGCAAAATTGTTTAATACAGCAAACTATAAGATATCTGATTATATGAATGACAAAACGGCTTGGGAATACGTTTCTCTAAAACAATACTGCTAGGATGCTTATCTATCGTGCTACAATGAAATATTATTATTTCTTAAAAACATAAATTAGGAATAGTATTTGGTTGTGTCTATATAAACGGGGAGCGTTTTGATTTTAGTTATTTTTTCTTCTTCTCTATGTTTCGACTAAAAAAAGTAAAAAAAGCATAATATAAAATAGATAAGTATTTAAGTGATAAAGATGCATAGCACAAATGAAAATACATATTTATCTGAACAGTCTCTTTAAGTACATACTATAACCAAAATGCTATATTTATCTTTATTGACTATTTCAATTTAAGACAATTTTGCTACGTCGCAATTTAGGATCTTTTATTTTGTATTGATCACTTCAATACATAAAAGATTTATTGTTGAATTCATTGTTTCTGCCTGTCTTTTTTCTGTTTCATGTTTTCATGTCACGGGCACGTCGGGGACGTAAACGACAAGGACCGAAGGAATGAAATATTTTTGAATGATACAGAATACCAATCATAGTACCAAAAAAGTGATCACTGGTTTTCTTTGGCAGTTCTTTCAAGTGGAATCTTACTCGTAGAAATCGCTAGAAAAAAGAAAATAAAATAAAACATACCTTATGTATTATTATTGTATTATTATTGTTATTAGAGTTGATTTCAAGCAAAAAACAATGAAAAATCACATTGTACAATCGGGCGAAAGCCGTCTCTTTAAATTTTCGATGATAGTTAAAATATTTGAAAATTTCGAATGTATCCACAATTCAAAAAGGTAATGAAAGTATGCCGTGCTCGTCAGCCAGCCACTAATTAAAAAAATAAAAAAGCTTGATATGCTTATTTCTATAAAATAAATCACTCAAATGCTCATTGGAAATTGAGAGTTTATAGTTAAATCTATATGGTATTTACAAGTCTTATTGGGTAATGGAAGCAACATAAAATTAAATTGCATAATATTATTCATATTTGATGTGTTTTGTATGTGATGTGGACGAGTTTGTGTTGTGAGATGTGGGGATGATAGGTGATCGTTCGCCGGCGATAAAGGGGACTCATTAAATCTACTTAGCACAATCGAAAGTAGCGCAGTTTTGTTTTCTTAGGTCTTTACCTGTGAAATTGCCATTTTATAAAGAAAATGTAATATTTCAAAATTTTGTCTGAAAAATATAGGTATATTTAATTATTCGTAACATTGAATCTAATCTATTCAGTAATTGCCATTTAGTGGCAGTTGGTTTATACCTCTGTTATAATATTTTCGCGGACAGGAATCAATGAATGCTTTGAAGGCGTTTTTCGCTGCCTCTTGAGATTTTTTTCTCTTGTAAAAAATGTGTGTAATATGTTTGAGTAAGCTCTGGTGAGTACGGTGGTTGACGAATAATCTCTGGTTGCAAATCCTGCAGCTTTGCAACTGTTTGCTGTGAATTGTGTGGTCGTGCGTTGTCGTGCAGAATCAGTAATCAAGAGCGATCGACCAGGCTCGGTTGTTTAATCACGAGCTTCCCTACCATTGTTGCAATTCATGATAGTACGTCGAAAATAAAGCAAATTTTTAACATTTCCACCATTGTACATACGAAAATATTCCAGCAATAACAAGCGACAAAAAGATTAGTCAATAACAGAATTTTTAAAAGTTATAAGACGACTTGGAATTTAAGTTTAATTTCAATTTGAAATTTTAACTAAAACCGAAATTATACAATTTTAAGGAGGTGAATGCGGAAAAAAAAACGATTACATAGGTATGGACCTAATATAAGAAATCCCCATATTTCTGTTAAAACTTTCTGTTCTTTATGTTCTACATTTTCTTCACTGCATCTCGTTCTCTGTCTATAACAACGTCTCCGTAAGGTACCTGATGGTAATTAATGTAAAAACCTTTCGTTTGGTGATGATTTGGGCCAATTAAACCTGCTTAAAATCAAAATCAGACAATGTTGAAAGTAATTTTTTTATCCGTTAGTTCTCAGCGTCACATCATTGCTTGTATGTAATTAATTTAAATATTCAAACTAAAAGTAGCCTAAAGTTTTTTTTTTATAATCCTGATGCGAACGTAAGCTATGATAATGATAAATAAGTCAGAGGTTCCATTGAGTTAGCGAGAAAATTCTTCAGTACTGACTCCATAAAGCTGTAAAAATTCGGAGTGTGTACGCAGGTAGATAATATTGATATTCTTATTGATCTCTAAAAGCGCTTTTTTGTCTTTAAATTAATACGATTAAGGAACAGAATCTTACTCATAATATACTTATGATTGGTTTTAAAAGTAAATTAACACAACATGGATTTTTGCTTAGAAATTATATCTATATCTCCTCAGAGATACATTCTTGAAACTATGACCTTTCATTAAAAAAATGCCGCCATTTTTAAATTCGTAAAGTTACACCAGTTTTGGTTACTCCAAAGGTCTCAGAATAACGGCTTTCTTTGGATTTTTAAAAATGGACCTCTATTTAAACCTCCATGACAAATTCAGGTGTCTCCACATCTTGAAACCTTTTGTAGGAACCTGCCGTAGGAAACCACTATAAACTTCAAGTGCTAATTTAAATAGCTATGTATGTACATAACTGTATCAATAAGTGACATTCTTTAGTTTAATTTCTGTCTTTTTTCTAATAGCACAATTTGATGCGGGATAATACCAGCACTAGAGTGAGATAGGTTTATTAATACTTTGGCAAACATTGGGGTTATTACTATTTGTTGGAAATATAAAATCGAAGACTATCGCGATTGTTTGACATTAAACGAATTTACCGCGTGAAATTTGTAACACCCGACGTTTCGGAAATGTTGCAACCGCCGTTGTCCTAGGTGGACTGAAGTGCCGTCAATCATCATTTGTTATTCAGCGGGTAGACGACAAACTGCTACTGTTACTGCACAGATTGTAACGGCAATGGGACGGCGGGTTCGGCGCGCGCGAATTTTGAAAATCTGCTGTGAACACAACACTCACTATATCTTGTGTTACGTTCTTGCTCTTGGCAATGGGTATTGAGAACATTTTAAGTTGTTGAAAATAATGACTAAATACCTTTATTTCACAGAGACGCAAAAACACTTTCACTTTACCTACTGATAGATGACAAGACATATTTTTTATATTTATTAAAATTACTCCAACATACCTTTCATATATTATTGTATATTAGGTAACGTTGCCAAAACAACAAAACCTTCCACGCTTTTAAACCAATTTTTTAATCTCTCAAGAAGCACTAATATTATTTATAAAAGGTTATATAGCGATTTATTTATTAGATAGATTAGATAGTTTTATAGATTAATTATCCATTTCTTTGTTCTCAAAAATTGCAAGTTTAAAAATTGCATTAGCTGGTTTCAAATTTATTTCCATACAGCGAACATGGCGCACGAGATGCTCTGGGTCGCAATCAAATCAAGATAATTATGCTGTTCGCCAAGCACGTGAATGGCTTCGAGGCAAATTACACCTTACGGATAGATAATTGTGGAGGCGTTTTCCCAATCTGATTGCACGCTGCGCGACGATAGTAATGAAATGTAAATTTGCCAATATAGAGATTATGCATTTACCGAGAGCCAAAAACCCATCATTACAAAGAAGCGTTGCGCCCGCGCCGAGTGATTGAGTGAGAGGGAATAACTAATTGCAAACTGTAGCAAGAGATGATGTATTACTTTCAAAATGTCACAGATGTATCGTTGGTTTTGATGGGTAACCACCCCAAACATCATATGATTTGATGTTTATGTGATGTAATTCATGATATCTAATAATTACAAATATTATACGGACAGTGTGATTTTAACCATAGGGTCATTGAATAGAGACGCCGTTAGTTTGTTAGGTTATAGCAGCCATGTTGTTAAAACATTATTTGTCAAATTTATTGAGAATTGTTCAGTAGTGTATGGAAAATCACTATGGAAGGTTATATCGTTGAAAAACGTCTGCAAATCATCAAATTCCATTTTAAAAAACTAAATAGAGTTGACCCAAATTTTGCCCGACGGCATTTTGATTGTTCACAATTTTGCATGTGAACATGCAAAATTGTCGGATTTGGGGCAATACCATTTCACGAGATACGCTAGCACGAAATGCATTCCTAGAAAGTCACTGTTTGGAGCGGATTTTGGTCTGGCGGGATCATCGGTCCGTACTTCTTCCAAAATGAAACTGGTCATTGCCATAACCGTCAACGGAGAGCGCTACGGGTCGATGATAAGCAACTTCTAATGGCCTAAACTTGATGACATAGATACTGACGACATGCAGTTCCAACAGAACGGCGTTACACGAGCGATCTGAGGGTATTATTATCTCGCGTAGCGTTGACCTGAACTGGCTACAGGGATCGTGCGTTTTAACGCCTTTAGACTTCTACCTTTGGTGTTATTTAAATTAAATGTCTATGCAAATAAACTGCAAACAATGAATGCCCTAAAAGTCAACATAATGAACGCCATCCAGCAAATTCAACCAGATTTATGCGACAGTCATTGAAAATTAGAGCTCTCGAATATGTGCCACTAAGCAATGCCACATCGAAAATTTGAACGACGATTTATTCCATACTTAATGCCATAAAATATTTTTTCAATTAAAAAAAATGAGTCGCTGGTTTTATTTACATTTAAAAATCGAGCGTTCTTATTGAAAGACCTTTACAAATGTGAATTCACAAGTCAATAAGTTGATGAGTCCTCTGAAGTGTTGGAAATTTTTAAACATCCATTGGTTCTTCCGTAAAATTCAGCAAAAAACTTCACTGAAAATTAAGAACTCCTCAAAAATTCAACCGACTCCTTTCCGATCTCTGTACAAAACTAATAAACTTCGAAAGGGTTTTAATTTATTTACAGTGTTTGTCAATTTTTAAACTTTTTTTCATTTTATATTTCTATAGTTATTATTATGCTTCTCACAGAAAAATACTTTTTCAACATTTTGGTCCATGGATTTGTCTCCATATAACATATTACGGTATACGTCTCTGTTTACATTGTACCTTTGGTCTATAGTTACTTATTTGTATATAATTTAAAATAGAAATGTCTGTAAGAATGTCTATCACAGTCACGGTATTGCCTTTTACCTATCAATAAGGTTTGATTTTTTGGCAAACTGTATTTGTACACACGTTTACTAGAACTTTGTTTAGATGCCTACACAGATATCAGGAAAAAAAAACAACAATCAAATTAAGAATGTAATTGCTTCACTTCGCTATTAGGTCGCAATAACATCAAGGTTTGATAGTACTTGAACGTATTGTATACTATTATATATTTATATTATGTAGGCAACTACGTGAGCGCGATAATATGACATATAGGTACAGCATTACTAAAGTACTTATGAAATAAACCTACAATAAGCATATAAATATACCTATTATTTTTTAAGGAAATAACCTTTTCATCTAGCAAAAATTACTACGCGTTTGTCATATAAATCTACATAGCTATGCTAAACTAACTATGGCGAGGAGAGTATTCCTCGGTTATGCCGGTCCCGGTTAAGTGTTTGGGGGCTAAGTGGATTTTCGGGTCGCGCATAGCTCTGCCACAACTGCTACCAGTACTAACCATGTACCATCTGTAATATCCCGCAAACCTGGTATATCGTCTAATGTTACTTCTAGAAGACGTCATACCATCTCAACTTCAACCTTGGAAGCAATTACCATTCCAAGAAAAGACTCACGAATTCACAACATGTTCTCGCAGAGAAGTGAGAAATCCAATTGAATATTTTAATGAATATATGGATGATGAATTCTTCGAACATATGAGTAACTGCTCAAATATGTATTACTTGAGAAAGACAGGGACGGAAGTGTATCTTTGCATCTCACGTGGCCAGAACTGTTTTAAAGATTATCATAAGAAATAATCTCGATAATCTTTAAATCTCTCTCTTATGATAATCTTATGATAATATCTTATCATAATCTTAAACGAGGCTAATAATTATAAATAGATAATAATGTTGTTTTAGTAAAGAAAGCGCTTTTCATTTACATTTTCCTGTATTAAATATTAAATTGCACGATCGTGCATTTGCAAATAAGGCCTGACAAGCACGATCGTGCAGTTAGTTTTTGCAATGATCTGTCATGGCACGATTTTTTAAAATATTTTTTCCTGAGTTTATAGGCCAAAAGAACGCAAATACCTAGAATTTCAATTCAGGATTTTAAAAAAAAAGTTCCCGTCCGGAAAGGGTTAAGACAGCGGGGGTAAGCAGGTACCTCTAATGCTTATCGATAGATATGATAGTGTGGGCCATCCGATCTCGGGTGAGAGTTGCCGAGCAAAAGCCACCCCGTACCCGCTACATTCCAGTTAGGAATACCGATTTAGAGGTAGAGGACCGCGCAAGCGACCTCAGACCTGAGACCAGACGGGGGATCGGAGTAATCTGATCCGCATCTGGTAGTATGGGCGCGATAAGGCACACTGGGTTTGAAAATTCCCAGTGCCTCGCGGTTAGGTGTTGGACTCTTACGGGCTAAGGTGGAGCTTGGTACGTAGATTTGTGTACGTCCAAAGTCTGCGTTTTGCCTCGAGCGTTTTAACAACGATCAATATTGTTAAAACGCTCCAGGAAGGACGGGTTCGCCCATAGCAGTTGACACACCTAAATTGTGGCTAATAGATACATAGATGTGGTAAGCCACAATGGACCTAAAATTAGCACTAAGTGCGGGCAGTCGTGTGATCGGCTACGCCCCAATTTTATCTTTACCATTTATTACCTATTTTCGTAGATACAAACGTGTTCATTCTTGTTTATATTACATTACATATCGTGGGTAGGTATTCCGTGAAGAAATGAAACAAACAATTATAATAATATAATTATTTTGTATATAAACGGAAAACAAGTACAATAATTGTTATGTTACAAACTGAAACACATAATAGGTACAGACTTGCAATTAGAAACTTAAATATTAACTTACATTAGTAATACGTATTATAAAAATATCGACATTGCTTATGTCACTTTGTTTCTTTATCGTGGAAAAACATTCAAAATTTCAAAGAAAAAAACTCAATTGTCCCATTTAATTGAGTAGCCTTAAACTTAAATTCCTGTATTTTTTTTACATACATCGTTAGGGTTACCACCTGCCATTCCTTATTTTTTATATAAGGATTACCAGCATGAAATAAGGGTTTTGGATTTTTTATTGTTGACAATCAAAACAGTATTTTTATCATCAACATAACAAGTGTCCTGACAGGGTAGTTGCTGTGGTGCAAAAACAGGGCACTTTTATTATATTTTTTCAAATACGAGAACTTTATTTACTCCATATTTTATCTTCCGAATTACGGGTTTCTATATTGCCACAATTAATATATACAAACGGATCTGCTATGTAATTCACCTCCCGTAATTGGGTCCATCATAATATTATTATTACCCTTCCGGGGGAGGAACATTGGACTCCGAATGAACAACCGGCTGCGGTAGGTTTAGGACAGCTGTCTTGCTGTATGCGAGCGTTCACCGTACCACCCATTCACTCTCCTTTCGAAGCGGAGACTTGAGAGTACCTCCATAAGCGGAGACCCTCCATAAGACTTGAGATGCAAAAATCGCAGTATTAGATTTTTTCTAGGAATGAATTGATTATTTTCCTAGAGAGCCTGAGATCTTTAAAAAGATAAAACAGTGATTTAGCTGGCAGGCCACGAGCGCCAACTATAATCGCATGAAGGTGAACAGTGAAGCGTTCTGGGTGATGGCATTTGCGAGATCACGGTATTTATTTTGTGTGTACTCATGAACATTTTGCAATCAAATTTAAGCGGCTCCTGCGTGCATTTAATCAAAAATATAGCTAGAGTGTTGTTCACAATAATTTATCTCTTTAAATTACACCTGATAAAAGTGATGGCCTTTTGTCGATGTTTCTTGGACTTGTTTCGGTTTTGGTGACCCAATTATTACAACTCGCAACCCCAAGGTTGCGTACCGCTACATGATGAATAAGAATTGGAAGTCGTATGTATAGTTTTTAAAGATTATAGACCGTATTCTTTGACGATTTGTCCGGCGATAACGAGTCTCTGGATTTCGGAGGTGCCCTCGTAGATTTCAGTGATTCTTGCATCTCTGTAATGCCGTTCGGCTGCCATATCAGTCACGTATCCCATACCGCCCAAAACCTGGAAAAAGTACTGGATATTTATTTTGTAAGTGGTAATGCGTATATGTAAGAAATGTAAATTCGAAGCATAAGAACCAAATCAATATAACCAAAAAAAATCAAAAGTGACTTATTTAATAGTGGTCTAATACTGGTAAAGCAGCATGACAGAATTTGATTTTACCAAAGACAGTTATGTAATAGACGCCGGAGTAAATCTGATTAAACGTATGGGAAAGATCAAAAGATGCTATTGCTATTTTCTGTGACCTCTGGAAGGCATTTGATTGTGTTGATCATGAAAGTGAGAAATAAAGCTTTAGAACTAACTATTTCATATTTAAAAGATAGGCTACAAAAAGTAGACATTTATGGGTGACACTCATCAGGATATTTTCTCAAAATTGGTGTTGCAAAGGGATTAATATTTGGCCCATTTCTATTCTCTGTATACATTAACGACCTACCTTATACCTTACAAAACAGACAGACATGTCTACCTGCGGATGACAGATCTCTAATATTTAAAATTACTCATTACAAAAAAAAAAAAGGAAATACAGCCCTATCTCTAGTACTAAATCAGTTTACCACAAATAATTTTATACTAAATTATAACGAAACAAAAGTATAAAATGTACACCTCAAATATTAAACTAGTCGATGCAAATTTCATATTAAGATAAGACCAACTTGACCTTGTAAATAGATCAATTTTTTTTGAACTAGCTGTCTGATATGGATAAGGAGCGACTGGTCTACCACAGCTAATTCCATAGCACTATGTCCTATGGTACACTGCTACGGGGAAGAGATGCTGACCTAGAATCTATCCTTGTGCTGAATAATTATTATTGTTTCCACATTAACGAGATATTTCATTAAAACTACATCCTGTTACAATCTGTTAAAAGTGTCTTGTATTGTTGTTTATTTTTGAAAGGTACTTACTTCAGAAGTTACTTATGGTTACCATAGAAGTTAACTTAGCTGAGTAGTAGAGGTTGACGACACTACTCAGCGGCTGATGAAAATGGAAAACGGAGAATTCTAAAGCCGCAAGCTGAAGATCAATTTTATTCAAAATGTTATGCCCTCAACAATCCTTATCCTGAATATCACACAGGGCCGGGTTTCACTACCCAGAAAAATGCGTAACAATAAAAACACACCTGGATACACTGATGCGATGCAAAAGTGGCGGCCTCCGAAGCGGCTAATTTAGCCATAGCGGCTTCCTTGGTGTATGGTTTCTTGTTATCCTTCAAATGGGCAGCTCTCCAGGTCAGCAATCTCGCAGACTCTATCCTCAGAGCCATATCGGCTATCTTCTGCTGGATGGCCTGGAGTTTTAGTATAGATTTTCCGAATGCTATCCTCTTTGAACCATAATCCACAGCGAGATCCAGACTGGCCTAAAAGTTTATATTATACAGTAAAAAAAAGTAAGAGTAAATTTCTTTTCTTGCTATTTGAATTTGCAACAATAATATATATATAAATACAAATGGAGCTGCCATGGAATTCACGGACTGGAGTTGAGCTCATTATAATAATAAATATTATCACACTTCTGGGAGGTGAGCGGCCGGACGTGTCTTTGGGAATATTTGATTCCCATGGAATTGTTAATTCTACAATAAGGGCCATATTCTGAGATAGGGTGTTAAGGGTTATGCTGGGAAATGATATTACTTAGAGACCGAATCGACCTCTAGAATCCAGTCTGAAGCTTTCTCGATTATTGAGAAAGGTTTCGGAATGGATTGTTTGTTTCCCTATGAGCCATCTCGCACAAACCCTATTGAATGTTTGGAGGGTACTGTCAAATCCTCGTTGGCATAAGCCACTTAGAGGATTATTACCTTGTGAATAACACCAAGGACTTTCTCATGGTTACTAGGGTCTGAAAGTGTATACTGAAAAGCATTTAAATAAAATTACGGCATCTCTGGTGTATAATCATATAGCATTAGTTTCCAGTACATCAGAAGGGAATGCAAAAGTCCCCCCCAGCTGTTGGCTAGCAATACTGACATTGAAGGCCAACAGTACGAGCTATACAGTCTCTGTCATAATCTCCTCGCAAGAGTGATTTCTTAAGGTCCAAATCACTCATGGTTGTACTGCCACACCCCAGACCAGCTCTATTTCGGCTGGTTCCAGAAAGAAACTTATGCCATGCGTGCGGTGTTTACTAATAAACGAAGACGACCATTGTTGCAGTTGTTTGAATTTACAACATATTTTGAATCACTTTTCCGTTAAAAAAATGAAAACATGCTTTTTTTGGCATTATTGCGTGTGTGAGGGAGAAAACATCAAACGCGGAGTAGCCTTAGAGTATGCAAAGTTCTGGCCAAGAATTCGAAGAAAATTTTGTTTGACATTGTAAAATTGTGCGTCATCCCGAAATATACAATATCATGCATCTAATAATTCTAGGCAAAATAGCCGGAAGAAGACGTCCAGGAGGAAGAAAAAATCTCGGCTCCATAATGTATGGGAATGGTTTTAGAAACTTACCAAACTCTTTTTTTAAGCACGTCCAATAAGTTGTAAAGGCCAATATGTTAGCATTAAAATAAGATAGAGTCATTGATTACCTGTGCGATTCCAAGTGACTGTGCAGCGATCCCAATCCTGCCAGCGTCCAGTGTCATCATGGCTATCTTAAATCCGGCACCCGGCTCTCCGAGCAAACTGCCCTTCGGAATCACGCAATCCTCGAATATCAGTTGACATGTCGATGATCCCCTGATTCCGAGCTTATCCTCCTTCTTCCCGAGGTCTAAGCCTTTGATCGGCTTGGGGATGATGAATGCCGATATTCCTCTGTGCTTCATGCTTTTGTCTGTGGTGGCGAAGACTACGGCGGCCTCACTCTCGTAACCGTTGCTAATCCAGCTTTTTGAACCATTTAGCGTCCAACAGTCTCCGGATAACGATGCCGTAGTAGAGGCTGCGCCTGCATCCGATCCGTTTCCCGGCTCCGAAAGGGCAAAGCAGCCAACTTTCTCACCTAGAAGGCAATGAATAAGTTGAGCCGAGGTAACTTCGACTTGACAATATTTTGACATTCACCTCGGAATACATTTTTCGCTGTCTGATCTATGCCAGCGAACATTTAGAAACATGCGAGCGAAACAGGGATCGAAATTACATTAGCCTGCCTAAAGTGTGATTAACACAATTGCAGCAATCTTATACATACTTGAGCTTCAAGCTGTATAGATTGCTGCCTGTGAATATACATGCACTGAAGAACTCTAACTTTTACAAGGTGATATAAATAAGCCTATCAAATAATGCCTATTAAAATCTAAGTGATAAAAGTGAGTATGTTTACTATCATTTAAAAAACATTAAGTATCGGCGAATAATAAGACCCACTTTTAAAGGCTGCTTACAGCGTAGCTTGTAAAAGAGGAATAAGAAAATTTAAAAATATTTGGACATGCTCATATTCTGAATTTTATGCAGGGTTTATTTTTTTACATATATATAATAATTTTTATTTTACATTACATTAACAGTGCATTCACATTTGTACAGTTTACTGATTCGGTTTTCGTACACGGTTTACCGAATACGGCAAAAAACTTATATGTACTCACATTAATACATTTTTTAATTAATTTCTTCAAATCGGTAGTATCGTAGATACAGTTTGTGGAAAAACACAGGAGCAAAAATAAACAAATCGGCTTTTTTACGGCATCAGGTTTTGTCGTACCGTGTGAATACAGCCATATGTTTGCATATGCCTCGGGCAACCATATTCAAAAACCGAATCAGTAAACCGCAACGTGTGAACGCGCTGTAAGAGGTATTTTGTTTTATATTTATCAATTTTTACCTTAATATATCTTATAAGTAAAGCGAGGGTTATTTTATTTTTATATTTATAAAAATAT
>JAOPUG010000004.1:16590791-16601086 GCA_027564375.1 Micropterix facetella | reverse complement strand
AATATTTTTTTTACAAAGCAAGTATTTATGTCATTTACGATGCTTAATTTGGTTTACTGGCAACACTAAAATTTCTGATTATTTCTGTTGTAGAAATGTATGTATTGTGCCATAAAAGAAATAGCTACCGACAGTTGACAGCCTATTTCTATTTCAGGTATTTATATTACGACTTCAACTGGCTGAACCGGTTTTATTGAACAGCTTTAGATTTTTACGAACATAAATTCTGTTAAAACTTTATAGACATAAAATTTGTAAAAATAAACTGACAGTGAGAATATTGACTGACAGAAAATAACAACTGACAGTTTCTTTGAACAGTTCCTGCATTGCCTTCTCTAGGACAGAGAACATTTATTGATTTCTCGCAAAATGAAATTTCTCCACATTTAAGAAAATTAAGACCCAGAAAACGAAAAAAAAAATCTGCCTGGCTCATCAGTATATCAAAAACGCGTTGCCAATTTTGAAATTTCTTTTATGAAATATTTGAAATCTGACAATTTAATCTTCAGTTACAATGATTGACTTAAGAGACCGCAACTGATGAACGAATTGTCCTATTTGGAGAATTCTTTGCCTCAATTTGTTTTCTTCATCAATAGGAAGATCCGATATACGATCGGGGAGCTGCCTGCATACCAACGGACGACTGAGCAATCACATTTTCATCCCTATGCTTGAAAACTTTTTATTAGCGGTCCAAATTAAAACGAAAAATAGATTATCGAATGAATTTTTCAAATCCTAATGTGTACCCTTGAGTTACAAAACTTAGCTTTGATTGACTTAAGGGGTCGTAACTTTTAAACGAATTACCTACTACTATGAAATCGAAGAATATCGCGGTTGTTTGACATTATAAATAAGATAAAACGAATGTACCGCGTTAAGTTTGTAACACCCGAAACGTCGGATCGCCAAAAGTCGGATATTACAAACTTCAAGCAGTAAATTGGTTTTTATCTTATTTATATAACAACTACCAGTTTTTTTTCTTCTTTTTTGTAAAACATAAAGTGTTCTAAAGGAGTACATATGTTATAAGTATACAAAAGATATGCATATATCAATGCTTATGTAATATGATATGTATATATCAATGCTTTAAATATACATAGTGAGTAGGAATATATACGATTTGTAGAATAGAAAAAATATATTTAAAGATAACAATATAAAAATGAAAAATAAATTAGGTATTAATTTATAGTTCTAAAATCCTGCTTGAACGAGGGTTTGTGTGGTTTGTTGGGACATGTCTGTATGTGTTTTTATTGTGGTTTCAAGATATGTAAGTTAAAGAGAGATAATCTGAAGATATAGACAACTTCGCCACACATCTCATCAGCAACACACCTATGAATGGAAAATTTAATTAAACAGTATGACCTAACTAAAAGTGACACAAACATTTTATTTTTGCAAAACCATACTATTAAAAGCGATCGAATAAAAGAAACGAAAAATAGAAACATTTGGTCACTTAAAAATAATAATAAAAAAATAACATCAAACAAAGGACCACCTTAAACAGAAAGGCAATTAAATAGCACATACTACTTTAGGCAGGCAATTAGGGAGATAGAACTGTAATAAGAAATAATGTGTCAAAACATTTTAAAAATAACTTTACCCGCCAACGGTCTCCGGTGCGATCCACCAGTGCGTCGGGCCTTCCGATAAGCCGATTTTTTCCAAGCTTTGAAGCCTGTTTAAATAAAAGATAAATGCGTGAAGGTAAATTGCACCGACCGTGATGAATTACCGTAAGGAGATTATAAACGCGACATCTGTGATCGTAATCTGCGCAGTTGGAACTCCAATACAGTTATACGATTCTGCACGATTTTTCGTTTCCGTGCCTGTATCAGATTACGAGTATAAGCGGCATTGCCTATACAGTGATCTAAAATTGGGTAAAGCATAACTGCATCGTTACATATGTAGGTAGTTTATTTTACACATATCATCACCCGCTGTTATACCATCGAGTATGGTAACAATATAATAATCCCTTTCGCCAGTTCGCTATACAGGTGAGTTTTTAAAACAGGACAGTATGGAGAAATCTGAAACCATTGGCAGTCAGAGAAAAAATGTGATTTGTATTATTATTTTTTTAAAACATCGATCATTTTTGGAGGAATCACCATTTCTAAACTAAAAATTTTGTCGACCAAAGTAATTTGATATTAGAAACATCATAATAAAAAAAAATGTATAAAGTTTTAAGAATTGATCAAAATTGACATTAATTATCCTATACAAACGTCTCTACATCTGTAGATAGATAATTTTGAAAATGGAATAAACTTTTGAAAGTATGTATAATTTAAATGATGAATTAATGAAATTTTTAAGAGGAACGAGAATATTGTGGAACAGTCAACAACGTTAAAATTCAAAATACAAGACAAAATGTGCTAAGAAAGTGCTAAGAATAGTAGGTTTATGCGTTGATAATAGCGATGAATTATGAATATATTTTATAGGTTAAAATTTAATTTGGTAAATTTTAATTAAAGGTAGTAAATAACTAGTAAATGTACTCGTAATATGTCAATTCTTACAGAATTTCCATGGCACAAATAACGCTAATTTTCAGCACCTTCTAACAACAAAAGGCAGTTGTTGCTTTAATATAATTTGTTCGTATAGACCAGCACCTCTCCTTCGATGTAACCTCCTTGAGTGTTAGCAGCTACTACCTCAAACAATTATGTTGTTGTATCCTAATGAGAAGAATGATATTCGATGCTGTGGAAGAACAAGTAGTTTTAAAATATTAATGATTAATGAAAATTGTAACAAAAATAGATACTTATCTGGCTGTTGCAGACCAGAAGCACTTCTAAGTTGCAATATTTTCCTATCCTTTGAGCAGCTACTCCCTTTGATTAATTGGCTCCTGCAGTTTAATGGGAGGAATGAGGATCGATGCTGCAAAAAAAGGTGTTTGTGGCATATACCTGCTTGGGATGCCAGTGGTCGTGTCTTAACTACGACCTTGGGTGGGTGCCCTCCGATGCGGTCCCGCTGCTCTGTCTGCGCGGCCAGCGGTCATCCCTATGACCTCCGGTTGGGTTTTGCTGTTCTGGTGATGCCGGTGGTCGTTCCTACGACCCCGGATTCTTCACCTTCGGCCGAAGTGCTCTGGTGCGCGCCGATGACTCCCTGAGTCGATGCGTAGGCAGACGATACGACTCCTGTCACCAGCATCACAGTGTCGCTATTTATCCGGCAGGATAATATAAAACAAGGGAGGAAACGAAGAAACTAATTTAGACCATAATTAAGCCTGAACAGCTTAAACTGTATGTCTTTGGAATGAGGAAAACAAAAGATGTTGGTATTATAATCAGCGCTGAAGAAAAGGACAACATTGAAAAGTTGAAAGAATCGGAGCAGCTTAAGACAACAGGGTTAAAAGTTGAAGAGTCCACAAAAAGGAAGCCAAAAAATATACTAGTAGCTGTGCCTACGAACACTCCTGAGAAGGAATTACTAGAATGTCTATACGAAGAGAATATTTCAAGCAAGCTCCCGCACATACTCCGTGACAAGTTCCTTAGCTCGATCAAGTTGAGCCATAAATGTGGCAAAAACTACGCTTCTCACTGCAACTTTATCCTGGAACTACCTGCTGAGTTCACAAAAAATCTCATTTAACAGGAGCGAGTGTTTATTAACTGAACTCATTGCCCCAAGTGGGACTTCACGCTTGTAATTAGATGTTACAAATGTCAACAGTTGAGATTGTCAACAACTACGGGCGATCCCGGCCACCCCGCAGCGTAACAAATGTATTTTCTTTATATCACCCCGGAATAAAACACAGAGGCTTCTCGTACCAAGCCCCACATCAGCCTGTGAAAGACCTACTCTTAACTGCGAGGCACAGGGAATTTTCAAGCCCAGCGTGGCTTCCATCGCGCATTTACTGCCAGATGTGGTCAGATTTCTCGACCTCCCTTCTGGTTCCAGGTTCGAAGTCGCTTGCGCGGTCTTCTACCTTAAGTAAGCGGCAATCCGAGGCGCTCTTTATTCGGCTTGCCACCTGAGATCGGATGGCCAGCGTATCGTTTCTAAGAATAGATAGCTTGAGATATCTAACTACCCCCACTTCCTTAGGTCGCATTGCGCTTTCAAACTCCTCCGGCTATTCGTTGTTAAGCAAGAGCCGGCACACCGACCAGTGCCTCAGATAACTATCCATCGGAAGTTTTCACCGAGTGCATATGCCACAATACCGGAATACACTCGGATCAGACCAGTCGATTATAGCATATATCCGAGAGTGGAGGGCCCTCTTCAGGATGGTTTCTAAGCAATTGCCGGAACGCCGACAAGTGCTCAGACATTCAGGGTCGCCCGAGGTTCCCTCCCATACTCCCAGATCAGCCGCCATGCACAACAGGTTCACCGGTTTCGCCCCCACTTCGAGGAAGCTGCTGGATAGGTATTGAGCCGTGAGTCGGGCCGACCGTGATAGACATAGTTGGCCATTAAGACACGAGCTGCACGATCCCATTAGACCCCACAAATGTCAACCATATGGACACTCCGCGAAGTATTGTCGGGACACCGACCCCACATGCGGTCACTGCGGGTGCGAGAGCCACTCAATTGAGGAATGCGCCAAACTGCATGAAACAGTCAAGTTTTGCTCTTGCCTGCGCTATAACAAACCAAGTCATCACAACGCTTGAGATCAATAATTCCCAGCGAGAAAAAGTACGAAGCCAGGTATCTAAGATCCATTGACTACGAGGGCGCCTAAAGCGCCGCACCACTAGTGAAATGCAGCACAAGGATGGGTATTATAACAAATGATATACTCAAAGACATAGACCCTTCATACGAGCACGAAACTTTGATCTGTGTCTCTGATAGATGGCTCCACAATTATTACTAATTCAAAGCAGAGGAGCTTAAACATATTTCTGCAGAATATATGTAGCATAAATTGTAAATTTAACGGTATGTTAGCAATGTTTAGTCAAATTAATATAGAAATCGATATAATAATGCTGAATACTGGTTATCCAATGTATCTTCCATTCCCCAAATATATGGATATAACTCGCACACAACTAACAAAACTAATATTCTCGATAATGACGGTGTAACTTTATACTCGTATATAAAGAGCGACATTGCGAAAGTTATAATAGAGGAACCTGATATTGTAGATGCAAACTGTCTCATCGCAAAGATAAGTGATGATACTGCGTTTGTAGCTATATAACGCTCTCCCTCATACCATAACATCGCTATTTTTTTATAATCATTTGTTGAAATTTTAGCAAAATTTTCCTCATTTAGGAATGTTTTCGTTATTATCGTTCGATATTAAGCCTGAAAATATAAATCCAAATTCAACTGACTATCTTACTGTTGCAGCTTGCTTAGATATTTACACACTCATTAGTTTCTAATCAGACATACAAATTCCTAGAACACATCCCAGCTAAAATTAACGTCCCTATAAAAATTAGTATTAAATTCGTCGTCTTAGTTTAGGTAACCCCTTGATTACAGAGCTTCTTACCCTAATTTATATTCTAACTTAGCAATCAATAATTACCTGGTATTTTTTTTGTATTCGGCAATATATAAGTCAATATTAGTCAATATTAGACATATAAGCTTCATGTGTTAGGACTGTTTTTATGCAGAAATAACTTTATTTATCTTATCTTATCCTATCTTAGCTTCCATGCAGGAATCCCTCCTGCCGAGATTGGACACAATGTGGACTGCTCACCCCCCACCTTGACGAAGAACTGTCTTCCGGAGAGGAAGAAAACCACCAAATTTCGGAGCTGCCGCGTGCAGGAGTCTCGCATGCGTCAGTTGTAGGATTCCATTAGGCAGTGGAATATCCGCGTGAGTTGCAGGTTAGTCGAGTGGCCCTAACGGAATCCGTACTGCTCAACGCGCAGGGCGAGGTACGGCGTCAGTCGCAGCAGCACGCATCGCTTGAAAACCTCCGCAAGGTTGGGCAGCAGCCAAACCGATCGGTAGTTGCCCCGTAGCCGCAGACCCTTGCGAGGGTTGGGTAGCATTATCACCTTTGCCGTCTTCCACTTCTCCGGAAAGTTACCGCGTAGGATGCAAGAGTTCAGCAATCCTGCGAGGGCCAGAAGCTGGCGATGCGGTAGATGTCTTAGAGCGCCTCTACCGATGTTATCCGGGCCAGGTGCTTTCTTCAGCTTGAAACTGGATTCAACGCTGGAGCTCAGCGAAATATTTACTTGCGATGTTACTTGCGAAAGGTTTTCACCTTCCTCCGGTAGGGTTTCTCTTTCGTCACAAAGTGGTCGCTGACCGCCCTGGAGCGCTTGGGGTCTTCGACCTGTCTACGTAGCGGAAGTTCTCAGTCGAATCCAGCAGTGGCCACGCTGGTTCCGCCGCACACAGCAGGCGACGATTCAGCCTGTATATGGATGGCATATTTTCACTTATCGACTCTAGGAATTATTCCTACGACTCGGCCGTGTGCATCTGCAGCTCGTCTTGCAGGTAGGTTCTTGCTTCGTCTAAACGACACTTAGCTCCCGGACACCGAGTTTCGGGTCAGAAGCGCCTCTTGTACCACAGCTTGTCCAGCAGTCGCTGCGGGAGACGGGGACGGGTCGTTTTCGTTTCTATCATCGACGAGCTGGCTTCCAGGGCGGTCTTGATCGCCTATTGTAAATTGGACAGCCGGCTTTCGATCTCCTCGGTGGTGACTGGTGTCAATGACCGCTTCTTCCATCAGTTTTCCATACTTTAGCCGGTCCACGTAGCGGCGCTCTTTATTGTGCCTCGTTGTAACAACGTCCGTCTGTAGTTCCAGGAGAACCGGCAGATTGTCCGACTGGAACTCGTAGATGACTTCCTGCATGAAGGGTGCAGTTAGTTGTGCAGAAGGGCGAGATCGAGTACTTCCAACGAGTGGATTCCGATACTCGGAACTCGAGTGTGTTGTTCCGGGCCGGCGACCGTAAAGCCTATTTTCCAGGCATGGTTGAGTAAATGCGCGCCATCAACATTTGTGCGCATCTAATTCCAGTCCAGCTCCTTGCAATTGAGGTCGCTGGGTATGATTTTCAAAATTGTCTGGTGTCGGGATCTCGCCAGTCACCAGTTTGTTGCTGGGCGGTTTGTAGACTGCAAATAACTGCATAACTGCAATAACCGCTGGATGCCCGTCGCGTACAGTGAATCTAGTTGCGGCGTGATTAGTTGTTGGTAGAGCATCCTACTCCTAAAGAGACAACGGTGCCCCTGTACGCGCGACCTTCTGCCGTCGCGTTGTCCGACTGGTACACGATGATATTTGGCATGCTCACCAAGTCGGATTTCAGGATCTTCGTCCCCAAAACGAGGATAACGTTGACCTGCTGCTCCTGCAGCAATTATTGCATCGTCGGAAGCTTCTGCTTTATTGCGTCCGCGTTCCAATGTACTATTTGGAGTGCTCTCCCAAAGCAGGAGGCGCAGCTGTGGTCTGGTGGGCGGACGACGGCCCCACTAGGCGCTGTAGTGTGCGCAACAGCATTGAAGTGGCTTCTGTCGGGCTGGCTAGCATTTCCTTTACCAGGGACAGCCATTCTGTCACCGTGATAGTCACCTCCTTTTGGGGGCACTCGATTGCGTGGCGTTGAGAGCAGGGGAAGGGTGGGGTCATCCCGACTTCCATCTTTTTCCTCTCACCTTATGGAAAGGGCTTAGTCGGCCACTTCGTGCGTCGCCTGTTCTTCTTCTTCTCCACCGCTGGCTGCTGATGAGTGGTTTTCTCCTCAGTCTTCCGCCTCCATGAGAGAGGTGCCGTCTTGCTCTCCATCGGTTTTGGTTTCGGCGAAAGGCGCTGCAGCTGTGGGGAGGAGGCGGGCTGGGGTCTTACTTTAGCCTTTCTTGCTTTTTTTCCGTGGCGACAGTTGGAGGCGCGGGCGGGGCGACACTTCACGATGAAGCTCGGGGAGTGGGAGCGGGCTCTGCACGCAGAGCACACGCTGCTGCCGTGACGTTCGACGGATTTCCGCCAGAAATCTGGGAATCCTCTGGTTACGGCCGGATGGCCCTGTCCACAGTTGTCGCAGGTTCCCCGGGTGGAATTCGCCCTCGGGCAGTCTTTGGGCACATATTGTTCGTCGTAGCATACGTACACCAGCGGCCGGTGGTAATTGTGGCTGCTGTGCTTGAACTGTTGGCAACGGTGGCATTACTTTGGCTCCTTCTTTACTCTACAAGCCTGCACCGTCATGAAGGTACACCATCAACCTCGGCGAGGTTTACCGGGAGATGTCCTCCTCCGCCGTGGATTTCTCCGGCAATCCGCGAATAGCGATTTTCACGTCATTTTCCTACGTGTATTATGCGATGTTGCCCAGGGTGTAGATGTATGCGTTTACAACTCTGTATTCAGCGTTGTCAGCCGGGCGGAAACAAAGCCCGCCACTCCCGATCGACATCACAATGAGCTCTTACCCAAGCTTTGCGTGGAGGGCCTTTAGGTAGATTAGCCAGTTCTCCAATCTGTCCACTATGATTGGCCGGGGCGCGGCGTTAGAAGTTGTGAAGCGAGCGCGGGACTTCTTTGTGCATTACCTCGGAGATGGCGCGTGTGGCTTAGCGAGGGGCTCTTCCTAGCTGCTAATTCGGCGCATGCCAGCTCAGAGCTTGCGTCTTCGTCGTCGAAGAAAGGTGGTTGCAGTGCTTGGCAGTCGGAGCCGAGCGAAACGGCCCGTCTGCGCTGTGGCTCCCTCTCATTTTGGGCGTGGGCACAATGGGCGTCATTTTGAATGGTTGTGGTTTAGTCTAGGCATGTAACAAAAGCATTGTGGAGTTTCTTCGGTAGGTAGATGTAATGTCTTTGTCCAAAAGTCGTTCTCATTCTCGGTTGTGCATGTCTGTTTCTCTGTCTTATGTCGTGTGTATGAGCGATACTGGTCAGCTTGTCGTTATCCTGTTGGAGTTTCATCTTCCTTTTCCAATACTCAAATTCATATGTCAAAAATATTGGATCACAGTTTTCTAACATTATGTATCACCGGCGGTGGTATCACTAATATTGAACCACTCCAGTCTGGTAATGGACTTTAATTATTACTTATTCTTAATATGTTATAGTTAAAATTATAAATAATTATGAATATATCATGTTGCTGAGGGGTACGAAACGCTACTAATTTATCACATTGCCAGCTTTCTCATTGCTAATATATTTCTAGCATGGCTTTAACTGCTTCTTTAAACTTTATTTTGTTTTTAACTTTTTCCTTTTATCTTTTATTAAATTTACTTGATTTAGAATATTACCTAATTATGTCATCCCCTATAAGACGCGAAACCAGCAACCTGTCCCCCACCTTGCCTCTATCCCCCAACTCCTCAACTTCGGAATTTCTTAACTATTCCTTGAGCTCTGATAAGTCTGTTTATCATAGTGCACTTTTTAACCCTGAAAGCTCTCCTAATCTAACTGATTACAGTCTTGAAGCGGATAAGCTTGAGTCTCCTTAATCGGTACTCGAGGCTCTGCACTATATACATCCATCCAATTTTCTCGCCTGTCACATTAACGCGGAAAGCATTCCAGTGCATTATGACTATCTACAGGTCTGTTTCTCCGAAGGTCGCTCGCATACAATCCTTGCAAGCGAATCGTGGTTGAGACTTCACTCCCTTCCTCACTATATGACGGTGAACGATTATAATCTCATTCGCAACGATCGCCTTAATGCACGTGGCGGCGGAGTCGCCAACTTTTAAGGGAAGATATACCATATAAAATAGTTACCAGTTACCTAAGCAGCCCTATCATGCAGGGGCTGAATATATAATAGTTGAGACACACCACAAAAACACAAAAATCCTCTTATTTGTTATACTTTGCCCACCTACTATTAATTATTTCGGAGAACTCGAAGAAATCCTAGACTCTTACAGGCTGTCTTATGACAATATCGTGCTTATGGGTGACCTAAACACATACCTTAAAAAAAGGGACTTTCGATCGAATAAGCTTGCCAGCCTAATATCATCATCATGTCTTTCAAACTACCGCTGAATGACACCTATCACGTTATGAACTCGAGTTCGCAGATACACTACATAATTACCTCTAAATGATCTCTCGTTAAAGCACTTGGCTTCTCACATCACGATATGTTGTATGTCTCATATGACGTCGGAGTCCCCAAAAGTCGTCCACTATTCTCGTCCTTTAATTCTGTCGATTATGACATTCTCATTGCTCGATTAGAATCATGTAATTTCACCAATCCCGTAATAAACTGGTT
>JAOPUG010000004.1:16180790-16191082 GCA_027564375.1 Micropterix facetella | reverse complement strand
GTGTAATAGAAAATTGCCACTATTTTTGTGTATAATTGGCGTATATCAAGCACTCTGAATTCTTGAAATAATTGATCGCTGGGGAACCTGAAAGGCTTTTTATTTATTACCCTAATAATAGACTTTTGAGCCTTAATCAAGGGATCTAAGGCTGAGAGCGAAGCGCCACCCCATCCAAGGATCCCGTACGAGAGTATACTATTTACTAAAGCGTAATATATGGTTTTGATTAGAGGTTTTGCAAGTATACTCCTTAGTAATTTAAATGTGTAGATAAGTTGGCGGATTTTTGATGCAGTAACCTGTATGTGGTCCTTCCAGTTGAGCTTATCATCTATGACAACTCCAAGGTACTTTATCTTGCTCACCTTCTCAATAGTTGTACATGGACATTGAAGGCAATTAGAATCCGCGTGTACACAGTCGCGGAAGTGAAGGATTGCTGAACTAACTGGGAGGCGTTTGGTATTACTGATGGCGAATGTCAATTAATTTAATTCTCATATATGGAGTAATAACCAAAAAACAGTGCAACGGTGGAAAGCATATCGGACACGAAATGAAATTGACGCACCGTTGTCATCAATCATTGAAGTAAGTGGGGTTATTTATTGTCGTTTACGCCCGCACAGTTGTTAACAAGTTTTTGCGTCCACGCGCAGGCGCAGATCGCCACTGATCGATCACATCCAGCGCAGTGATTGATTCAGCTATCGCAGATATCTTTTGCTCGTCGTCTCCAGGACAAGAGAATTATTCGCATTAAATATTTTAAATATATAGGTAGGTACCTTTGTATCTACTACCCTACATATTATCGTCATCGTAGGAGAAGAAGGGAGACCGAGGGGAGTTGAAACAATTTTGACATTTTCCTTAATATACAAAATTCTATAAACACAAGTCGTATGAGGTTATTGCCAATCGATAGTTCATTTCTTACACTTTCAGATGACTGAAAGTGTAAGAAAGAAAGTGTCAGTGTGAATTCTGTGGCGAAAAATCGACTTGAACGTAACAACTTATTTTGTATCAACTCCCCTCAGACCGAGGTAAGTTGAAACAGTTGATTTTGGGGTAGAATAAAGGGTTGTAAAGTAGAAAAGACGATGTAATTTAAAGGTATTTATTAAAATAAAATATCAAAGATGGCACTTAACATTTTTAACAATATGTTTTAGCGAACTGAGCAAATTTTAATAATTACCATAAATCTTAAACAAATAGTCATCTCTACTTCTGCGGCAATCTGGTATATATCGCGACTTGCCATACCTCTATCAGTCTTTCTTTTATAATCAGTAGGCATGCTGAAACACAATAGGTAAAAAAAAAGTAGGTAAAGGCCATATAAAATTTAAACGAGTTGTATTGAAACAGTCTGTTTCAAATTCCCTGGGTAAGAAAAAATCCTCCCAATATTAATTCAATTACAAAAACAAGGAGCAAACACAAGACACGAACTATACCAGGGCTATGATTTGAATGGTTAGTTAATGAGCTTTCGAAACATATCACAAACCATAATACAAACGTCTGAATTGAATCGATGCTGTTTCAAATTACCTCTGTTTCAAAACCCCTCAGTTTCCCTATCAAACTGACAAAAATATACTTTTGATATAAAGAGGACTTTATATTTTCATTGAAAAGAAGCTTTATCAAGGCAGCACTTGTTTTTTCTTAAATACAATAAACACAATTAAATATTTTTATATAATGACAACAAATATGCAATAGTACTAAAAGTAGGTATTATATAAAACACCTAACTTCAATAAACTAGAACTTTATATGCAAGATTCAAAACACGTATTAATAGTAAGAACTAACTATCTATGTAGGAACGAATTAAGGAAAATTATTGTAGGTAGGTAGGTAATAAGATTAGAAGCGTCCTTTAGCCTAAGAAAATGTAATATTTCGTTTAATTAGGAATTTCTTGATCCCTCGTACACTAGTTCAAAAATGCATTCCCATATATAATCCAAATTCATCGGAAACTTCACACGAGACAGAAAAACAAATTGCCTTGTGAAAAACATAGCCCCTGTACTACTCTAACCTCACCGGCTACCTGAGCCGGGTCGCCTGCTACTTGGTTTAAGGTACATAGGTCTTTAATAAATACAGGTATATGTGATCTGAGCCAGCGTACGACGGCTCAAGATACTTAACTATACTTATTTACGATAATCAACTAAACATTAAAATTGTGATAACCTTAAAATCTAATAAATAAAGGAACATTTACGTAATAAAAAATATAGATGGTGCTATGCATACCATCTTTTGCCAACATAGTATATCCGATCTCAATTTTTCATTTTTTTGTTTGAATGCTTGCTAGCTTGAATATATTTATTATTATGTTTGGACAATACACATTTCCTCTACGTGCTGAATTGAAAGAAAACCAACTGCAGTTATTGAGTCGATTATAAACTACATAAAGTGTGTTAGATATTTTTGACTTAAGTTCGTAGAAATTACTTAATTTGTTAAATATTTATCCCCCTTCATTCTTTAATTCGCGCGGTAAATTCGTGTAATCTTACTTATAATGTCCAACAACCGCGATAGTCTTCGATCTCATATTCCATTTATTCTTTTGATTTTGTTTTAAAAAGAGATGTAAAGCATGCACATGTGATTTTCGGTTATAAATTTTATTTTAAAATTTATTAATTAAGCAGATTATACCGACCATGGTAAAACTAACAAGGATCATCATTTTCAAATGAGTTACAAACCTACCTACTATTAAAAAACCATTCTAGTTCGACAGAAAATAATCATAAATTGAGTATTAATGTTTTTGTTTTTTTAAGCAAGAGCGATGTTGGTTTTATTTCAATAAGAGCAATATGTATAACATGCATCCACACCTTTAAAATCTAAGATTTTTTTTAAAGAATTGGAACAAAAATCTACTCATTATTAATAACATTGAAAACAAAAAATGCATTCTGCTAATAATAAATTTGCTTGCATCGTATAGTAGGTACATAATTATACATAAATAAAAGCACGTCAAAATCATTTCAATTTGATCCTTATAAGAACAAACGGTTTTATTCTGATGTACCCCCATTTACTTAATAATAAACTCGCATACCGCACTGTATTAAGTATTAGAGATTCTGTTAAATTTACACATGTGTATGTAAAATAAATTAATAATTAAAAGATTTTTTAAAGACAAGCTTTACTTCATTTTATTTTTGTATTCTTCTCAGCAAACCCTTTTATTTGATACCCATATCATGGGGTTGCATAAAATATAACCGATCCGCCATATTTGGAAGTCCGCCATATTTAATTTAGAATTACGTCACTTAGCTAATCATGCAATTAAACGTGTATGCAAAATTTCAGCTCAATCGGTTGTGGATGACTGTTATAAAATTCAGTTGCATGATTTGACCCATATTACAAGACAAGTTAAATAAAAGCTTGTAATTAGAAAGGTTTTTGCTTATCTTGGAAATTATATAGACATTTATTTTTATTTTGACTAACCAAAGATTGCATATGGCACACGTCACAGACGTCGCTAATTGGCTGAGACAATCTCCTGAGACAATCAATGACTAGTAATTTATCGAATTGGCTGCCTAATTTATTTTGTAAGGGAGAACTTTGATTATCTATTTATTGACATCTGTTGAAATCGTTCAGACTTGGAAATGCTATTTAGTTTCGTTTTAGTTCATCAAACTCTGAACGATCGTCATGTCACATAGGTAGAAAATAGACCAATGTATTGTTGTTTCGCACTCACTGCTGCTTGCTCAGTATCTTCACTAAAAAGCTGGTGTGCAGCATTTCCAAAATTCGGAAAGGAGGCATTGTAAACAACAGACACGCGAAAATCCTTTACAAATTGGCCGTGGCCGGTATAAAAAGCCGCCAATTGTACTGTTAGGCCGGGCCCGGTTTAGACGGGACTTCAACGCAGCGGCCGAATCTGTGAGTCAATCGTACGCGGCCGCGACCGAGCCGTTCTCCAACGGAGAGTATCATTGAATTATGCAGCGGAAAACGTCATTCGAATCACAATTCCCATAGAGGCGCGTGATCCGAATGCGCGAGTCGATCTTGTAACTGGGCAGTCACAAAAACCGCGTTGTCATAGTAAAGAATATTGCCAATTGATAACTTTTACTATCATTGTGAAAATAAGAAAGAACAAAGAATTAACTAATTTTTCTCGATTTTTCTAATTTGGGTTAGGTATGTGAATAACTTTGTCCTGATTACAGCACATTAATACTCACTCGCGAATCTCTCTATGATTGGCTAAGATACTATTATGACCCAAGTACTCGTAGCATCATCCAAATGAGAAAAGGCTATAGGTAACTTATATCTCATCCTAATCAATTCATTTTATTCACATTCTTCTTTCTGATGACGATTCTGCCATTTAAAAAACAATAATATAGAATGCTACGAAAATATTATTTATACAAGCCTATAAATATCATATTATTCAACTCAGAAAACCCTTTTGCCTACTTGTGTGAAGAATGTTATTTTTTTTAAATGGGTGTGCATTATAACTATTTAGGTAAAGGTAGGTACCTAACTATATATTATTAAACGACTTTTTTGATTTCGGGTTCTATACGAAATTTCTATTTTTTATTGCGGTTCTCAAAAACCCGCCACACTATGCCAAATATGGTAACTTAAATTCATGGTTGTAACCATCGATATAATATCGATGATTGTAACCCACTCGCTCGGGGGTTAACTAAGGATCTTACCTGAGACCTTTTTTCTTTAACCTCCTAGTGAATACTTTGTCGGAAGTCGTGAAATCATCTCAGCGTGTCATTATCTAAAATTATTTAGAATTATCTCCTGGATACAAATATAGTGCTCTCAAACAGTATATACCTAGACTTAGTTTTCAACTGGTGTTTAACAAGCGAGACTTTCATTTCAATGTAGACAAATGCAAAGTAATAACATATACTAGGTTATCCAAAGCGTTTTCCTATGATTATACTCTTCCTAATGCTATTCACCGGATAGTAAATGAAGTTAAAATTTAAGCGCGAAATTTGATGACCGCTTAATTTTCGAAGTCACATCTCCGAATTAGTCTCGAAATGTCTCAAGCTACTGGGTATTGTACTCCATAACTTAAAATACTTTAAGGCGATGATGTATGAAAAAAAAATTCATACAAATATCATAAGAACATTTTATACAAATGTGCCGAACGAAGACTGCTCGGCGCATTTGCATGAGAAATTTAAGAGAAACCTGTAGTACTTTTAAAATATACTTATATTTTATTTGAGAAAAAAATCGATGGTAGGTACCTACTGCAAGTTTAATGTACATATACAGTTTATGTAAAAATATCAAAATTTAAAAAATGCAATAATAACTAATATTTAATAGTGAATATGGATGAAAGTTGCACTTTTACTATATATTTTTTTTATCGAGACACCTAATTTTTTTTTATTCCGCGACGGTCATGTATCTACCTACTTTTTGACTATTCTTAAAATGCCATACATTTTTTTCAGCTTCTTAGCCTTGCTGTTTAGTGTGAAAGATGGGTTCAAAATATACTATAAAATGAAAATTTGCTGTACCTATAGATTATTTTTTCTCAAATTTTCAATCCTTTTTGAAAAATCTGAAGTAGCTATGTAAGTACTTATTAAAGAAAGGTATCCTTGGTTATGTTATTTTTTTCAATTAGCCAACATCATCAATTTCCCCACTACGACTTTTAAAAAATTGGAAAATTGGCCTTAAGATGACTTTTGAGCGAAACACCCTAGAAGTCAATGCGCCCATATGGTCTTCGCATTAATTAGTGTACCAACCCTTATAAAAGCACTATATTTTATACAGAAAAACTTCTTTAGATTCTTGTACGTAGGGCAACATCGGTATTATCCCTATTTGTTCCGACAGCATTTATTCTTGGTAAGGTCAGCTGAAAAGAGATTTGTTGAAGGTGCAGTAAGTCTTCAAACTTCTCATAGGGGCAGTGGATAATCCCAGTATTATAAAATAGTATCCTAAGGCTATATTTAAACACGGAATTGGAAATTTAAATAAATCGATATTTTTTTATAAATATTTAAATAGATATATATATACATATAAAATACCTATATATACTAGGTAGTGTAACATGCTCTTAGAAAACATTGTAATAAGTGTTTTATAATTAATTCGATGTTGAATCCTTATTAAATTTTAATTACACTAAAACTGAGTTCTGTTACTTCTTGTTCATAAAAAAGATTCATAATAACATTACAGTATAATAAAAACGCTTTAGCAAAATCTAAAAAAATGTCACCCAATAAAATACTTTTATGGCATGTGTCCCTTTTTATTTTGGTGCCTAATTTATACATACACTAAAGCGGTGCCTAAGTTCCTATGTTCCATTTCATGGACCCTAAGTGGATCTTATCATAGGCTAAAAAATTTTATATACAGAGTTTATGCACTTTTTAGTCTATGTCGAGCTTGTCCATTGCTAAATGTCTAAAACGGAGCTTGATAATTGCTATTTAAGAACATTCAAAAATCGAGCATTCCAAACAGAAAGGCGTGTACTTTGAAGTTTTAGTACAATTGTTTTATGAAATTTACCTTTATTATAAAATATTCAATAGGTGTTCATATTTAAATAAATAAACACTAAATTATTACAATTTATTCACATAATATTGATCCCCTTACTCCGTTTCTTAGCACCTAAATCCACCATGCTAGGGTCTAAAACTATACTGCGTAACAGTTTGTAAAATATTCCTTTTAGATACAGTTTGGTGCAATTTACCTAAAATAACAAAGCGTAGCGTACAAGGAAATTTCGAACGAAACCCGCAGACCTGTAAAGTTTAGCACCGATTAGGAATGAATATAGACAAACATGATAACTCTCGGGATTAAGACTCGTTCTTAAGAGACGGTATAGCAAAATAATAGGAATGGTTCTTTCTCAATTTCTTATATTTAAACCAGACTAATATTAGGCTTGAGCGAACGGAATACAGGCCAATATGGCAGCACCGAAACCTCGTTCCCTCTTTTCCCTTCTTCTCTTCAACGAAGCGTAAACACGATATCGTAATGCTATCGTCGTAAATCGCAAAGTTCTTTTATTCATTTTTTATTTGAACGAATTATCTTGTTTTCAAGTTTGTGGTAGGAACCAGCCCCTTTTTTGGTTTGCCAATGTTCATTAAATTGTAGGGTTTTATATGAAGATTTGAATCTTTTCATGAAAAGTATAAATTCACTTCTATATCGCTCAGACAGTTTTACTTGAAAGTCGCCCTGAACTATTTTCCGACGTTTTTATTAACTCGCTTTCTAGTTTGGCAAATTTTGCAATCGATTTTAAACTAACTTCCCGATATCTGATTATGCTGAAATTTTGCATACATCTTTTGGTTCTGAAGACAATACAACACAGTATGTACCTATATTTAATATTATGGTAGATCCAATATGGCGGCCACCACAAAATGGCATGTTAACTTTCTCTTTACCATACCCTCGACATGGGAATCAGATGAAAGTGTACGACAAGTAGAATACAATAAGCCATGTGACGACAACCTAAATCCAATATGACGGCCCTCACAAAAAGGCGAAATAGGTAGGGGTTTTGAGAAATATGGTAGCTATGGCTGTCTTAAATACGTGGTAGGTATTTAAAAAAGATATATTTAATTTCCATTATTTATTGACACGAGCCCAGAACCTACATCGAATACTAGGAATGCTTCAAAACATAGTGTATGTATATGTTCCTGACGTTTTCTCCATATTTGACCAATACCTTTACACATATATAGCCCTGAGAACCTACAACTATGTTTCTGCCAATTGAAAAACTATACCACAAAACAGGATTTGAAGAGCACGAAAGAAAATTTCAGGAATTATATAGATCATAATTTAAGGAATAATAAAATAAGTTAAAATGTGTAATATTATTTCTGATTACATAGCTATATGTTCTATATAATTATTATTTAATTCATAATTATTTTACACAAGTATTATCTTAGTTATATGATACAAGTTAATCCTAATTTATGGTAGGTACGATTTAAAATAGGTACCTAATAGCACACAAACAACATTTTGTAAATGAATGATTAAGTTTTTATTTGTGCATTAACATTAAATAAATAGATAATAACATGTTAAACTATATTTAAAATATATATATATAATCGTTTTTAAAACGTGCTGTTATATTGGATTTACCATGACGTCACATGGCTTTTTGTATTCAACTTGCATACCCCTACATTTGATACCCATGTCGAGGGGGTTGTAAAGATAAAAGTAATCCGCCATTTTGTGGTGGCCATCATATTGGATTTAGAATGACATCACATATCTTTTTGTCTTCTACTCGTCATACCCTTTCATCTGATATGTACCAACCCATGTCGAGGGGATTGTAAAAAGAAAATTAATCCGCTATTTTGTGGTGGCCGCCATATTGCATTTACAGTGATTTTAATATACTGTAATATTTTGCCTTCAGGGCTAAAGGTGTGTGCAAAAGTTCAGCATGATCGGATATCGGGAAGTTAGTTTAAAATCGATTGCAATATTTTTACCGAAGAGACAAACAGACAACCAGACAAACAATAAAGCGAGTTCATAAAAACGTGGTAAAAAGAATGTCATCATCATTCATTTCGTAAAAATCATATTTTCCTACATTCACAAATCACTACTTGATAGACTGCCGTTTTTAAGTGATTTGATACTTGACCCGGTCGCTCGTAAATATCGCTAGAAATACAAATGTCTCTCCTCTCTAATTTACACCCATCCGGGATATACTTCTAAAATAAGACATTCGCGGCGGTATGCGTCCGTTTCGTCCCCAAAAGCAATAGAAACAACGGCTTTACGGTCCCGCTAGACTCCAGTTAAATAGAAATTTTAGTGGACAGCTGGAGACACTCACAAAAAATAACATTTCACTCGACGCCGCATGCACACTAAATTTATGTGAATATGCATCGTTTGACCTAAAAACCCTATTTTTTCCTATCCGATAAAGTGACGTTTGTTTCGCATTTCAGAAATCGTCAGCTTCGTATTTTACGACACGGCCTTTTACGGTCTTTCTCTCGCGTTGTTGAGAAAGGAGCAAACTATGGCCGGACAGGCGACTTACAAACCCCACATAAATTTGTTAGTTGTGTTGTCTAATAGGTATACACAACTAAGCTTAAAGACTGTTAAAACGGTGAAATATTATTCTAGTTTTAATGCTTGTGTAATAATACGACATTCGATATTAAATAGGCGGGGAGGAGTAGCGTATTGACGTTTTATAAACGAATAAATAAATATGATTTTCTTCCTCGCATAAGCACGGGCTAATGGGGCCATGCATCTCGAGTCCTAATGTCTAACTTTGTTATCATTGTCGGCCCGGCTCATGGTTCAACTCTCATCCGACAGCCTCCCCGAAGAGGGACTAACCTGGTGAACCTGCTGTGCGGCGGATCCAGGGGAATACCTCAAGCGTCCTTGGATGATTGATGCACTAGTCGGTGCTCAATCAACGAATAGCCGGGGGTGTTTGATTAGCATACTGTTTTCTATAGATCGGGGGTAGTCATCTACCTCAGAAAATCTAGCAATCCTTAGAAACGATCTGTTGACCACCCAATCTCGGGTGAGAAGTCGAGTAAAGGGCGCCGCGACAAATTCGGTGCGAATTAAGTGACCTGACACATTTTGTACGCAAATTGTGACATTTTGATGGTTTTTTTGCTCAAAGTATAAAGCATTTTAATAAAAATATTATATAAATGGATAGATCTATCCTTAACGTAGACGCCCTGGGAAGTAGATTTTTGTTTTTCTTATTAGAATTATGAAAAAACCTATTTTTTTTGGCAGCTGTTTTATGATTTTACGCATAGGAGTTTGACAAAATGGTAAAATTTACATTAGAAGGTAATTAAAATTACTAAATAAAAAATACTAAAAATTGAACTTGAACTAAATATTGAACTAAAAAAAAAGAATAATACAGATTCCATTGGGGCTGGAATTATAAAATCTGTAAGACAATGTGTTAAAAAAAAACGAAAGTTCGAAGTTTTTCGCAAAACTACGGGTTAGGTTTGTTTTGTTTTTGAAATATTAAGAAGATTGAGTAACAAAAAATGTATTGAAGCAAACTATGAATCTTTATAAAACTTAAAAAAAATATTTTTAAAGTTTGAATAACTTCTAATATTTTTTTCATATTT
>JAOPUG010000004.1:15946019-15956157 GCA_027564375.1 Micropterix facetella | reverse complement strand
TATATAATGCCTAATTTAAATGTGGTCGTAAAATGCAAGAATAAGGATTATTAATGCGCATATTGTATAACCAGTAAATGGAAATGGTCATGGAATTAAACCAGTTCCAATTATTATGCTCATTTTTAATTGGATTACAAATTTGGTATAGACATTATGAGAGGAGCCATTTACAATTCTCATCTTAATCCTTATTCCAATATTAATGGAAACCATGAAGAATTGCCGAAATCTGAAAAACCAGCTGAGTTAGCCATGGAGAACAATAGCTGTATCTATATACACTATACAGCTCCTACCGTTGAAGGCCTTCGCAATATCCCTTTTATGCGTACTCAGTGTAAGACTGTCAAAATTATAGAAACAATACTAAAACTTAGCTTTAAATTTTATAATCTCGTCCCCACCAACATTAACATGCTGGAGGTCGTAAAATAAAAATAAATATTGAGGGGATTTTGATAGGCCACCCTTTCTATGATCTGACTGAATTCGAGAGCCATAAATTTTCTGATTGTATGGTTTACAGTAATATATCATATAAAGCAACAGCAATTAACAAACAGAATCTATTTAAAAACCTACCTGTTGATTATATTGTTTTTATTTTTGAAACCTTTTGACAACATGATTTGGGTTTTTTGGTATTTTAATTATTGATTTTTAAAAATTAATTTGCCTATATATATATTATCCGATTCCAACAATTCACGATGATTTTAAATTAAATTATTCAGTTATGATACTGAACTTATTAGATTTTCTATTTGTCTTTAAAATAGATAAGAAACTCAAACTGTCATGAAAAAAGCTCGTAATAACTACCTATCATTAATAGTAGTTTATATATCACCTACTACCTATATTATATATTGTGATAGGTCCAAGACTGGTAAATTTGCTAATTTGATTCGAATGTATTTAGACCATACATCTCGGAATTCCGTTAAAGCAAATGTTTCTATTTTATATTCTGTTATTCAAAGTATTCTCCTTGACAATCTATAGACTTTTTCATTCATTAAAATCTTTGGGGAAAGCAGTTGACCCAGTTTTCCGCCGCTTCTGGGGTCGTGAACTGTATACCTCGAAGGTAATCCTTAATTTTTTGGAAAAAAATAGAAATCGCATGGGGGATGCCTTATAAATTCCACGTTTGAGGTGTTCCAAAACGCCGTTGATGCACCCACGGATGCATTATCGTGATGAAGTACTCGTACTTGGCTGCTAAGACGTTTTTCACGAAATTTTTCTAAAATACCAACGTACTAACCTGCAGTACCTAATTGTTCTTTGGTTTTCAAGTGATAGTATCGTGTAATGTCCTGTCGCAAAAAAAAGTAGCAACCACATTTTGGAAGTGCATCGACGTTTCTTGAATTTCTTTGCCAAATCTTACAAAGAAAGACCCAATCCGCCGATTGACTCTTTCTTTCTGGTTCATAACATACCTATACCTAGATTTCGTCTCCTATTACGATATCATTTACTGCTAATGATAGCTCTCTGTCGTTTTTTATCATTTTATCACACACGCCATCATTATTGAACTTCCGTAAATTCATGCGGTATCCACTCGAACAACGCTTCCCAACTTTCATGTGTTCGTGCAAAATATTTTGCACTTGGCTCATGGCAATGTTGTACAAATTTGCTGACATGTAATTTTTTTATCCGATTGAATTAGTTGTCGTACAGCATCAATATTAGTTTCTGCCACCGCTGTCTCCAGCCGGTTTTCGCTTGTGAATACGTCCACGTTTGAATTCATTTTATCACAATTACACAGAGATACGAGAGGGGGCTTCATCAACAAACGGTAATTGAAGTATTTGCAACTTTATTGTTAACTTAAACCACAGCGAAAATAATAAAAATCGTTCATCGAAAATTTTATAGACTTAAATCTATATTTAGGTAAACACGCAATTTTCATGATGGCGTAAAAAATAACAGACGTAAAAAATAAAATATTATTCTACAGCCAAATATTTCTGTTATCAAAAAAGGAAATACTTTTATAATATCTTTAACGCAAGTGGCTAGTTCTAGATACCTACATTGTGACCAACGTAATGTAGTTTTTTTTTATTACCAATAATATGGCGATTTAGCAAACAAGATTGAGCCTAATTATTTATAATTCATTGTCTAAGAAACCATCTAAAACTTGCCAATTCGACGAATTCCATTATTTTTCCCATATGCGCGAGCATAATCACAGCATTACAGGTGTCATGTCGTTAATCTTGAACGTAATAAATCTGGCGACATTAGGCGAGGTGTCGTAAATAACAAAAAACGAGAAATTAGGCTTCTGAGAAGGTGCGGGTAGATGATTCAGGGCCTGTCCCGCTGAGGTAAAATGTCTCAAAACGTGCTAAGTGGGGGCCCGCGAGTATAAAGTTGATAAGTATCTCAGCGACGTAATGCGTATGGGAAAACGCATAAACAAGCGCCTTGTACGGTAACACTTTTTGACTTGATAAATTCTACGGCCCGCCGAGCACGTCCGGCGCTATCAGTTACAGATGCCGGACCACACCATAAAAGGCAAAAGTTTTGAAACCATTTTTGTAGATGAAATATTGAGCATCTCTCATTCCTTTAAAGATACCTGGATGCAGAGGCATTACATTTTATTTCATTAACTAGAAAATAAGCTCGTTCATGAAGGGATGATTGCTCTGAAAGAAGCTAGATTTTGATCCAAAATAGGATAAAGTACCCTTTTTGAAGTAAATTGTGCGAAAAATCGATCGTTCAGTACTAAAATCACGCGTGAAATTACAACCAAACATCAATGCCTGTTTCTATTATCGCACCGGTACCCAGTTATATGAATTGTCGGGACCCATTGGTCCTGATGCAATTAAAAATAAGCATCTAAGCGACGACGTTTTCGTCAGGGCTTGTCGGGGTGCAATGCTTGTAAACGCCACTGATCAGGTAACCGTGTCAGCACGATGCGTCGCGGCCGACTTGCGACTAACAGTATATGATTGCCTGACTGCTTCGCGGTGCTGTTGACTGTAATAGGTAGCTCCGCCCATTCCGTGACAAAGCGTTGCCAGTCGGGATTTTTTAATGGGTTCATAAGTTCTAAAAGCTTAATTTAAAATCAAAAACGTTAACAACGCCTGCAAATGTTGCTTCGCGGCAGCATATTTTCGTATATAATATTTGTCTCTTTCATGAACCTAAATAACTCAGAGAGACTTGTAGTTGTTAGAAAGAGAAGTTGAGTGAATTTCCATATTCCGAACGTCGCCAGCTGTATGACTTGATGTGAGGGAGTAAATGATTTTTCAGGATTTTAAACGCTGAAAATGTAAATTGGCAATATGAATAATCCTGACGCAATTTATAAAACAGAATAGGTATATTTATCTTTTTCACGCATCGACGCGGGACATTAGGTTACGACGAAAGAGAACGACACGAAAATAGTTTGCTAATTAAATGAATGAAAACTAATGAATTAGACACGGGACCCTTCCTTGTGAAAAATAAATTGTCCTGGTATAACTTTCATCTCGATGTATACGAGTATATGTAAGTAAAAATCGAGTTTCCTTTGTTGAAAGAAAACACTCAACCTATTTATTATATAGGATAGAATAATATATTTCACAAAAGCAAGTGTTACAATGTAATTGTGACCAATGAAATGAAATTAGCTTTCATTTCTCAACTTTCGACTATGAAAAACAGTAACAGTGGAGGACTAAGGAGGTGCGGAGGGGTGGTCTGCCCTGATTGCCAAGCCGCCAGTAGCGACAAAATAACTGAACCGTACAATCTGAAAGTTGCAACCTTCATTTCAAAATCATATTTTACCTATGTATATCCACGTCCTTATAGACCACCATAAAACATCTAATTTAGCGGACACGTACAGACAAAAACAGAGAGTGGTGGCCAAAACGCACCGAACAGGCACATCAACATTCGACGCAGGCGATTGTTGGTTGTATTCAGGGATCTTGTGATACCCGCAAGTATTCAAATTCTCTCTCGAACCCTACTGACCTCACAGCCACACACCTCATACCTGTCTCCGATATTTTCGTGAACTTCCATACGAGGTGTTCTGCACAAGAACTAGTGATATGGGGGCCATAAAAGAAGGAACCGAGCCATGCCGCGTTCGGGGGTATTCATTTACTCTAAGTATGAGAAATTTTAGGGTCTAGAACAAAAAAATTATAATGATTTTAGTCATTATCTCGGCTATTTCGTTCCGAATCGGGTACCCTTTTTACAGATGTGCCGGCTACGCTCAGTAAACAGAGACGTAAAAATACCGAAATATCGGTAAAAATACCGATACTTTCAGTGCGATAATAGGGCAAAAGCATGTATAAATATTTTTTTTTCAACATATGGTGGAAGGGTTAGGGGGGGGGGGGTGGATTTAAAAAGTGAAATTTGCACAGATGGCCAAACTTTTTTATTTCACCCCTGAGTAAGATAGTATTCGGAGGAACTGTATTCGTTGTATAATAGAATTCCTGGAGAAATTTTAAACTTAACGGGAATACAATTATATTAAAAATACACTGTGTAAATAGGCATATCATAAAATAGACAATTACTTAAATGATAGCGATGCATGGTGACAATCATTTTAAATATGTATGATCAATGTGTACCTTCGATAGTTTAAGTACCTACTACAACACACATACTACTCGTATCTTTATCTTTATTGACTATTACAATTGAAGATAAGTACATTTTCACGAAAGGTTCTACAATGAGTGCCGAAGGTGAACACCTTATTAATACAGATGCGTCCGATATAATAACTGCCATGTTTACAAGGATGGTTCAAAGATAATCGAAGGGACTGGTGCTGGGTATAGCACCCTTGCACTGAAGACCAAAATATCCCTAGGGTACCTACAACTCTACCATTTTCCCAGTGCTGCAGGAAAAGGAAAAGAAAATGAAAGAAAATGGACATAAATAGTTCTGTATACCTACACTATTCTAGACTATTTTTAACACTCAAGAGCTACAGGCAGACGTTTAAATTAAATTAAGATACCATGAAGCACTTGCAAAGGCAGGAATCGTCAACTCCTGCAATAGGACCGGAGTCCACATTTCCACTGGCAGAGAGGTACACAAGGACGACCTTGAAGAATGGAACCAAAGAGTGGCTAAAGCACAGGTCGTGACCAAAAAGGCCCTTATGGAAGCCATACTAAGATTAACAAATTACTGACTGAGATTTTTCAGGGGACTAATGAGGCATGTGCAGCTCAGGCCATATGACCATCTTTGTTTACACCCGGTCGGCCCGACTCACAAATAAACTTCCATCCGGCAGCCTCCCCGACGAGGGACTAATCCGGTGAAACCCACCTTGCGGTCGGACCTGGGGTAACACCTCGGGCGGCCCTGGACGGTTGATGTATTGGTCTGTTTAGCAGCCTTGCTCAACTGACGAATAGTTGGGGGAGTTTGGTAGGGCAATGCGACCTAAGGAAGTGGGGGTAGTAAGGTACCTTAAGTTCTCTACTCTTAGAAACGATACGTTGGCATGATCTCGGGTGGCAAGCCGAGTAAAGGGCGTCTCCGATCCGCGATAATTCCAGTGAGGAATTGCCGCTTGCTTAAGACCGGGCAAACGACTTCGAACCCGTGACCAGACGGGGGTCGGAGAAATCTGACCAAATCTGGGAGTTAGGGAGTGAGGCTGGCCCGCCGGGCAGCTTTCTGCCTGGTGTCTATATTTGCGTTGGTTTATAACGGGCAGCGGCGTAGTTGGATAGTGGGTATGTAATGTCCAAATTCCTTACGCTCGTCTCGGGGCGATATAGCGATAAAGTTCATTGAAATGCCTCGGGGGGACGGGTTTGCCCGAGTAATGGTCATAAAACCAAAGTTGAGATTTTCCAGGGATAACTTGAGTATAACTTCCAGGGATAACCAGGGTGGGACTACTAACTGGTCACTGCCGTCTAGGGATAGTCGACGTTTCCCGTTCGCAGGGGTTGTGGAATAGACGAATGTGTCGGCTGAGATGTAATACGTACATGCCCAGTTATGGCTTTATGAAGAGAGAAAATAATGGGCACATATGAGGCTACCATGGCTGATGTGTGCGGCTTCCGGGCGTCGTGGATCCTGCATCTGGCTTCCCGGATGAGCTGGTTGTAGGATCTATATATAGTATGAAGTTATGGCTTATACAAACTTATATAGTTGTTTGTAAGTCAAAATGTCCTAAAAGTTAGACTAAATTTTGGTAGCCGTCTGATCGACTATCCTCCAATTTCATTAGCAAACACTTAAAGACTATTTCTATTTGTCATCTCAAAAATAATTTACTGTTAAGTATGTATATACTTGATCGTCGTTTTATTTGGACTAATGCTTAAATGATTATTCCAGGTTAGGCAAGTCTGTTAAGTCATTCTTAATTACCTACTTGAAATTGTCCTCCTCTGGCACTTTAACTAAATAGCCCTGCCAATAATTTAACCCCCTAAGTTGATTGACTCAACTTTCCTTAACAACAAATATTAAAATTTTTGTTTCAGTCATTCTACAATACTTTTTCTGCAATAATTATGCAGTCATTCTACATTATTTTTCCTATAGCGATTTATCTCGATTTCAAATTATAACAGGGTTAAGACAAGTTCTTTTTATTGGGTCATTGTGCAAAAATGCCATTGTCGCTAAGACAGTTTAAATTAGAGTATTAGATGCACGATGTGATTTCATGCCTTTTTTACTTATGTACAAATTGTTATTATTTGGAAATCAATCAATTCTATTCTATTCTATTCAGTCGTCATTTAGCTGTACTTTACGGTTCCTCTGGGGTATGTACGACCTACGGCACGAAAGGTCAGTTAAATTTTCGGCTGCCATCTCTCTGCTAACATAGCAAAACGAATGTATTAGGGATCTATACGTCTGTAAGAGGTCTTTTTCATTGTATTTTGAACCTATTTTTAAATATATTAAAATTTCGCCATTTGTCGAGTGTCGCCACATTCTTGTAAATTATTAAAATATCGGTCGATAGATGGCTGTTTTAGAATCTTGATTTCTGTTTCAGAATCTGACGACCAAGCGGACGCTGCTAGCGACGTCGGTCGAGATGATTGCGCCCGCGGCCGTGACGAGAGACCTACGCTTCTTACGTCGTCGCATGAGCATCTGAGCGACGGAAACCGAGCGGTTTTATATAATGGCCGAAGTTTGGTAGCCCCTTCGTGATTTCCCCTGCCAGTTTGATTTTGAATTTAATTTTCAACGCTGTATTCGATATATGAAAAGAGGTGATAAATCCTAATAATTTTAGATCCACAACTTGTTTCTTCTTAGGTAAGATACTATAAATAATATAGGTATGATTATTTTTCGATGGCACTCGGCGAGGGTGTCATTAATTTACTTGCTAAAGCGACATAGTAAGGGGAAAAGTTCCGTTTGAATTCGGCCCGGAGAGGACTTAAAGTGTTATCAAAATGCAAGGAGACTCAATTATAGCGGGGGAAGAATAATGTGTGGAAAGCGCGCTCAGCCGTTCGGCGTATCTTCCCCTCTTAACTTACTTTACTCATTTGAAACCAATCTTAAAAGCAGACCGTGGAAAATTTTTCGTAAGCAAACCACATATCTCCCCGAATACTTACTGCGCGAGTCTCGTTTCGCCGAGATATATATTGCGTCTCGAGAAGCAGGGTTGTGGGATAATCGAGAATGGATTTATTAGGCAACTTAAAATAGGTTTATTTTACTAGATTTTATATAAATGAATCGCTAACTGAAGAGAGAGAACGAAAGCTTTTTCATATTTACAGGAAACCCAAAAAATAGTGTAGATAATGAAGAATAGTCTGAAGTACTTACCTACTACTAGATACCTCCTAGCTCAATACTGAAAAAATGTTGACATAAAATGTAGCAACTGATCTCAAATTTTGAAAAATTTATTTATTTGTGGTGAACACGAAAAAATATTCTTTTATCGTAAACAAAAAAAAATATTTGACTTGCAGTAAGTCTATGTAGAAAATAAAATCTTTAATTTATTTTTAGGTACAGCTGTTGATTGAAATAGCACGAAATGCTTTCATGATTGCTGCAAAAACTTCATAGTACCTACAGTCAAATAAGGCAAAATAAGGAGCAAATATCAGAATGGAAGGGGATACGCTGTAAATTGGTATAAACCTTTTTTTGGCATTCTGAAGACTAGTAGAAGTCTCATATAATCTCCTGTCTGTGTCACAACATATTCATCAGCAAAGGTTTTTCTCCATTATCTCGTTTCTATACGAAATACATCACATACGTTTGTTATAAACCTGTTAGATCATCAAATTATTATAATTTTTATTTAAAGCTTTTTTTCGTATCATCAACCATTCACGAGACACAGCGCGGAAAGTGGCAAGCGCACGCCCATATATACCGGATAATGCTATCTAAACTGCGGGGACAGGTATGTATTTCCTTAAACAAAGTTGATAATTTATTTCAATTATGATTTTTTTATTATTCATACACTTAATTATAAATTGCACTCCAAACATATTATGTGATAATGGAATACAAGTTTTTTCAGCAATATATATAATGCATCAAAGTCAGAACATAGTATTGACAATCAATTATAGATATACACAATTTATTAAATCAACACGACTGAACAGACCTATGCAGTTATCATCTCTTTCACCTACAAATGCAGTAGCTCAACAGCATACCTATGAGGTCTACTACCAGATCCAAACATGGTTAGGAAATATCTACAACCTGAGGGTTGGGGTTGGATTTTGCAGAACGAGGTTCTACAATCGGTAACAATATTATTGCCCCCCAGCACCAGAAGAACTATTAAGAAAAATCTTCTGCAATTGCAAGAAAGGCTGTGTCGCGAATTTTGGATATAGAAAAGTAAGGTTGCAATGCTCCGCAGTTTGTGGCCAGTGTAACAGCAAGCATGTCTCAATGCTCCATCAGTAACAAATGATTTTGATGGAGAAAATGATAATATCCCGGAAATACTTGAGATTGTAGAGTCAAATGTGATAGGTAACAAGGATGATACTGATGTGGAAATTAAATTTAATCAGCCAGACGAAGAAGACGACGACGAACAAAAGGAATTTAAGCCAGATCATGTGAATAATTAGGAATATTTTATTTTGTAACTTCATAATCTACTTTTCCTATTTACAATAACAGAATGAAGAATGTTTTTTTTTATATTGTGCAATTTAAATTAATATTTTCATATGTATTCCTCACACTGAGAAAAAAAAGATACAGATTCAAGTAAATGGAAATACTAAATTTTGTTTTTGTAATTTTATACCACCATTTCATTTATTTGGAATGTATACATATTTAGATTGAATAAAAATAGTAGTTTAAAGCAATAAAAATATTAATTCTGAGTAAATAAATATTTACTTGATACAATTTAAACAAAAAAAAATTATTACAATTAAAGACATATTTACTTGATACTGTATTTTTTTATCAGTGCACTTATAAATAATGTGCATATATATTTTTATAAATAATAATAATATTTATAATCATATTTCATCAACTTTGTATAATGAACTATACACCTGGCCCCGCAGTTTACTAGCGTTAACCTATAAACGTATGCACGCTTGCTACTCCCCGCGCTGTATCACGAGAATGGTCGAAGATATCGAAAAAAGCTTGAAATTAAAATTGTACATTATTTTAAGATCTACAAGTTTTATAATAATCTTAAGGGACGTATTTTGTATAGAAAACTGACCTTGAATATCTTGGGACGAAGACACGAGATTATATGATGCTTTTCTACCAGTCTTCAGAATGCCAAAACAAAGGTTTATAAAAAAATACAGTTTACTACCTTCCATTCGAGGTTTTTATGAAATCGTAACCTACCATTCGCCGTTAAAGTGTTTCAGCAAAGATTGAAAAAGTCTGGGACACTGATGATACCAAACTATTATGTATATAATTATTATGACAAGATATTATGTATATAATTAATTATATCTATTAAGATTTGAATACAATAAAATAGAATTTATTGATTTCCAAATAATAACAATTTGTACATAAGTAAAAAAGTATATCATTTACCCATAGGGCATGA
>JAOPUG010000004.1:15704075-15719518 GCA_027564375.1 Micropterix facetella | reverse complement strand
AGTCATTCTTACGGTAAGTGTGCGGCAGATCTGGGGACGAAACCTCGAGCGGAACTGAGCGGTTGACTCACTAGTCTGTTGACTGGCCATGTTGCTTAATCGGCATAGACCCAGAGGGGTCTGGGAAGGTATTTTCCCTAAGACGCGGGGGTAGATATTGACCTAATATCACCTATCCTTAGAAACGACCCGTGGGCCACCTAATTTCAGGTGGTAGCCGAGTAGGTAAAGGACGCCTCAGGGTCGCACTATTTCCGAATTACGAAATACCGCGTCATTACATTAGGTAGAGTCCGCGCAAGTGACTTCGAACCTGCGATCAGACGGGAGGTCGGAGAAATCTAACCACATCTGGGGACGAGGGCATAAGGGTGCCCCACTGGGTTTTGAACATTCCCAGTGCCTCGTGCTAATGAGTAAACTCTCGCGGGCAGTGGCGTAGTTGGATATGTGTATATTTATTATTACAGTTCCTTACACTCATCTCGGGTCGATATAAAGATAAAGTTCGTTAAACCCCTTGGAGGTTCACCCGAATATGGTCTTAAATCTAACCCTGGACCCAAAGGTAACTAATGGTGTCGTGCAGTTTGAACCTGATTGCCCCTTGGACTGTCTTCTGGGCCGGCCCAATTCATGGTGCAGCTCCCTGGAAAGATCGTCGTAAACACTACCTGCGGATGTAGCGGCGTGGACAGCTGGGATCGGAGGTTGCGATTCGGGGTAACATCTAGGGCGAAACCGGACAATCGATTACACACGCTAGCCAATCGGGAGTCTGAAAACGTACGTTTCCTATGACAGCGTGGGTAGATATTGACCTGATGTCACATATCCTAAGAAACGATCCGTTGGCCACCCGATCCCGTGTAAAATTGGCGGGCTAGGGGCGCTTTGGATCCGCAATAAATTCGAGTAACGAATTACCGCTTACATCAGCTAAAGTCCGCGCAAGCAACCTCGAACCTGGGACCACAGGGGAGTAAATATGGAGAAATCCGTCCAAATCTGTTAGTAATGGCGCGAGGATAGCTCACTGGGTTGAAGTTCCCAATGCTTCGCGATAAGGATTTGGACTCTTACGTGTTGATACCGTAGCGACGTGGATTATCATTGTTCACCAGTCCTTGCGAAAAGACGATAAAGTTCGTTATAACATCCCGATGTAGCGTTTTCGTCCGTAGAATTGACACCCTCCGCTGGGCTTAAACGTACGGATAAAATAAGATCAACATCAATGACAAATCGTATAAATATGTTGGTTGTTTAGGTGAATCTTGTACATCAGCATATTAAAAATATTAAAAATTACCTTAAGCGCTGTAAACCGACGTTTACAGCGCTTATTAATAAATTTTGTGACAGGAGTTCATATTGCGAGAGGAGGTCATCACAGGGCGCCGTCATTTGAATCACGTGAGAGAGACAGAGTTATGCAACGAAAAAGACAGTGATGTTCCAAAATTGAAAATGCAATTACGCTCATCGCGCGGGAGTATATAAGGAATATTGAATCGATACCTCCTTGTGTTACGTGATCTTCTATTACTTCGAATCGGGTTTAAGTAATTTGGTAATTTCACATGCCATAAATAAAATTGGATTTTTTCAATTTTTAACCAAAAATCTCGTTTTTACAGCAAAACATGTTTTTTTTTAATGCGCCATTAAGACATGGGTATGGAGGGGTGGGGGTTAAAAATAGATACCTACGCATGCGTTGTGTCGTCGGAATACATAAAATGCCGTCATAGTATGGTATAAATGTTGGAGAATTGGTACAAAAAACTGAAAATGTTAAGAATAATAAAAAGAAATCAATTTACGATTTCATACTTTCTTTCATTATAATTAAGTACATAATTAAATTGTTTTTTTAATTCTCAATTAAATAAGGTTAATATTAGCTTTAATTTATTGTACAATGACACGATGAAAATTAATGTCAACTTGATAATTTTCAAAAAATATTTGACGAACTTGATTATTTGACTAATGAATAACGAAGGTTTTCTTTGGATGCATATTTTTTTTTAAATTAAACTATTTAAATATCATATATTAAAAATTACGTTATAAAGCGTCGAAATTTTTTTATATTTTGGTTATGGCGTATTGTGTGCAATGCTAGCGATGTAAAATATCATTCGGTGTTTTTACAGCCAAAGAAAGAGCTCAGAGATGCATCAATAGCTGAAAACTTATTACGTCAGTGGTTTCATCACAGCACCAAATTGATATTCATACAAGAAGCGGATAAAGCAATCGATCAAAATTTCTTTTATAGTCACTTAAAAATAGACAAGAACCCACCATCTCGCTCATTTATTCTATAAGTTTAAGTAAACGGAACAAGACGATCATTCATGGCGCATAAAATAATAGCGAGGCATTTAATAATTAAATACCAATACCGATAAAATATTCTACACCGACAGGTATATATAAATAAACTCCTAAGTATAAAACTCTAATCTCCGGCACTTGACTCCTCACGTTATACGAAGCGGAGAATTACAATTCCGGGCTGCTCGCATATAATCGCACGATTCCTAGCTGGCGCTTTCGCCGCGCCATCCCGCTCTCTCATTCGGCGCTTTCTCAAGTGTGACAGAGAAGAAGAGTTGTTGTTGGTTGCAACCGAGCGGCTATGTATGGACTTAATTAAGGTCTGAATAGACGAAGGATTCGCAGGAATTCAGAGACACGAACGCGGTCGCCCTATATACGAGGATAACTATGGGCAGCTGGACTCGAGTAGACTAGATAGGTACGTAGACACATCTCGTTAGTGGTTGGCACTGCAAACTTCGAAAATGTTATTTAGGATGTATTTTAGGTAAATTCCGAGATATTTCAGAGAAGAACACAATATCACCGACTACATATATTCAAATGAATGCGACTCGATCCAGAAATACAGTGGACAACGACCGCTTGATATATAGGTAGTTAGTCAACGAAGACTGAAATACTATTGGTAAAACGGAGGGAGTACACATATGGAAACATCCAAAGGAAATTTCTTCACTTCTTAGAATATAAATGTCGTAAACGTGATCCAGAGTACTATCCTTGTTTTATCTATCATCATCTGCTGCCACTGGCTCTGCGTAGAAATATAGCCGATATCTTACTTTTGCTACGAATTGTAAATGGCACGATCGACTGTCCTGAACTAGTCCAAAATATATTCCCGAGCTCCAAGCTGCGCACATAGAAATAAGTCATTTCTTCTTGTATCTAGCTTTAAAAATCAATGTTTTGATATTGACCCATTTTTCACGAATAAAGCTGTCACAAGGAAACAGATCATGGGACGAGTTTGTGGTGACCCACAAACTCGCTGTGTATTTTACTGTACTAGTTTATATACGAGTATGTTTCTCAATTTAAGTTATCAGCGGTAACTTGTAAATGGCTTCAAGTTTCCGGCAGTAAGATGTCTATAAGAAAATAAAAAACCAAAATAAAAAATCGTATTATGGAAAAGGACGGTTTTTTTGTTTTTTGAAATATTATATTAAAAAGATCATCATATTTTAATAATTTACTTGGTAGGTAGATACGTATTACCAATATAATTAGTTACACGTTGTTTGCCCCTATAGATTTCAAGAAAAATATAAGTTATAAAAAGACAATGACTTCAGCTTTTATTTATTTTTATTCAGAAAAAAATCTAAAAATTGAATTTTCGCATCATAGTAGGTACCTACTAAAGATTAAGAAATTTTCTACAACGCTCTTTTTTCATTTTGAATTAAATGCACGCGAGAGTCACTTAAATATGATTGCAAATTGCAATTTCTCAGTTTTTTACTGTTTGAAAGAGGCTGTCACCTTAACGACGATCGTAACGATAAACACGCTTGATTCAGCCACGCGTTCTTCCACCGCCACTGCGCATTCAAGCCGGTAGATAATTGCCAGTTTTGAGCTCCCACTTAGTGATTAATGCCACAGTCCGTTTATTATTGTAATCGAATACTCACCGCAGAACTAAACTGACGATTGCATTACGGACACCAGTCAATTACGGCGCGCGTTGCTTTATGACAATTAGCGGGTGGAGATATGCTTTTTTTGCCGACGCTTCAGCGCCCGCCTATCCGCGAACGCGGCTTTACGCAATTAGCGGGTGGTTAACGCCTACCTACTGCTGTTTCAAAAGCTATTGTTCACCGTAATGTAATCTATCTATAACAGAAAAATACGCATTATGCCTGTTTTGAAAAGTCAATACGGTTTATCGCTACATTGTCGCAATCTCAACTGATTATTTTAATACAAGCACTCATACGCTTCACTTCATGAGAATAAAGCACTTTAAATGCAAGTAATAATTTAATATTCCTTCACATATATGTTAGCTGAAAGGTACCATAATACGATTATACACTGAAGAAGCCCTAACCTACTGTTAGAAAGAGATGATTTAGTAGATTCAGCAAAAAGATATCCAAGTTCAGAAATCGTAAATAATATGTGACAACCTCGAATGCATAACTACTTGAATGCTAATTGAGCAATTTATGGGGCTCAATGAGGTTTGTGCTATTTTGACTAAAAACATCGTTTACACAAAAAATACGCATTCTAAATTCTGAAGAAAATTAAGCACAGTGGTGACAGGTTGCTGTGTGATCATTAATATTCGTTATATCAGTGAAAATATTACATGCACGGTAAAAATATGTCAACGTTGTTAAATATATAAAGCGAAAGAGGAATATTGATAATTTAGTTAAAATGTGGAAGTTTTTGGGAAGATAATTCTTTGTAGTCAAAGAATATAAAATCTTTGAGTGGTGTTTACCCGTATTTACCACATTTTTATTAACTCGCTTGCTTGCTTGTCTGTTAGTATGTTAGGTACCTACAAATTTTGCAATAGATTTTAAACTAATCCTGATATACGAAAATACTGAAATTTTGCTCACACCTTTGTTTCTGAAGACAAAACATTAGGTGTGTATATTCAATATTACGCTAGATCCAATATGGCGGCCAATACAAAATGACGGATAAACTTTCTCTATACAATCCCTCCGACATAGTATCAGATGAAAGGGTATGACAAGTAGAATACAATAAGCCATGTGACGTCATTCTGGATCCAATATGGCGGCCGCCACAAAATGGCAGATTATTTTTTCTTTACAACCCTTCGACATGGGTATCAAATGAAAGGATATGACAAGTAGAATACAATAGGGCATGTGACGTCATGTTAAATCCAATATGGCGGCACGTTTTAAAAACGTGTTATATACAAAAAATATTTTTAGGTTGACATGTTTCATTATTTTATTTCTACGAATAGTTAGGAAGCCTTGAACAATAACGGACCAAAATATCATTATTATTCAATCCCTCGTAGGCAATTATTTCAAAATAATCAAAAAAACAAATGTATAACTTCCGAAACATTTCATATTCTTAAACCCTAATTAATTGTTTTTGCTAGAACTTCTATACTTAGGCTCAATTACGAATTTCCTTTTCGCTCTATGAATTTAACCATTTTAACATTTTTCCAAGCATTGCTATTCCTATTATTTTTTTGACATCTAAGTAGTTCTGTTTTAATTTTTTTTTCATTTTTAATATGAGTATTTTTTGTATATACGAATAATTAATGAAAATGACAGATACCCTATTAGGTCTCGGTAATTTTCCCCTCAATACTCAATAGTTGGTAATCGAACGATTTCTCGTTAGATGGTCTCGTGTGGACGCAACGAATTCGACACTCCAATTAATTTTTTTAAATTGTACACTTTCACGAGTTATTTAAGCTAGCATAATATGTTGTATTTGGTCGGACGCCGCCGCTGTGGATTTAATTAGGCTGCGGTGGCTCTCTGCGCGTTGTAGCGTTCAGCTGCGAGCAATCTCTGCATTCCGAGGAGAGTAAAAAGCGAGCGGTCCACCGCATCTCAGAATGCCTAAGGCAACATCTAGCGCGCAGTAGGATCTATCGAGTCGTGCGGTAAAATAGATATCTACCTATCTAATAATATAATATATGTAGAACAACCAGTACGAAAGACGTAGAAAGAGATATAATTTAATGCATGCATAAAAGATCATTAAAATCAAAAGATTTCATCATAAATACTGGATGTAGAGTTTATGCTACAAAGCGATCTCAAGGAACATCACTTCGTGTGTTCACATTGCTAAAATATGACGAACTATATAAATTTGAAATAGGTATATATGAATAAGTAGATAAAGATATAAAGTAAATTTTAATTAAAGTCTCATTTTGCTCAACTTATAAATACTATGAGAATTACGTAGTGAAAATTAGTAAAGAAATCAAAAACATTTTTACTGGTAAATTTTTACTATATTCAATAAATTCTCACTAGTCTAGAGAGTGGACAAAGTAAGAATTTAGGGGTAGTTGGAGGGGATAGCCACTTTTATTTGTCCTTATATTTCAGGAAAAGAATCTAAGGCGTATGTTTCATTGGTCGCCTTGCCGGATACCGCCGCACGGTGCTCAGCCTTGCGACGCCACATTTAGAAAGATGGGTCAATAGGCCCGGCTCCGCTAAAGGGCAATTGCCCAGCAGTCGACGTTGTCTTTCAAACGTAGTGAATACTGCATTTTTTTTTAATTGAATACTTTTTTTTTAATAATGACCATGGCAAAGGATTATGCTAAAGGGCAGTTGCAAAGCGATAGACGTGGTCTTGCAAATTCAATGTGAAGACTTCATTTTTTTTTTAAATTGAGTAGATTTATTTTTATAAAAAAAATAATGACATGACAAAGGAATATGTCTAAAATCGTAATCTAAAAATCCTATAACCACGTTGGCTCTATTTAATAGAATAGAATAACTCTATTATGCTAAAAATAATATTACATCTGGAACATTACACGTTTTTGATGAAAGTAAAAGAAGCACAAATGGCGGACTTTAGTTTAGAAGATTATTAAGTAAACCTCAATCACATGACTTTTATATATCCATTTGTAATTATATCTTCTATTTTGTTTATGCTATGTGCGATTTTGGCACTTCTGCATATATTACGGCGATATTTTCCGCTAAACCTTTAAATATCTCCCGAAAGCGAAGCGAGCGGAAGTCTATTAGAGAATGAAAACAAGAAAGCAAAAGGGAACATCCGACTGCGATGTTTCTCTGCCATACAGCTGAAAATGCAATGAAAGCATCACGAGAGCATGTGAAATCGCTACTGAAATAGGCGAAGTCGTACGTGCTTATATGTCGTTCCGGGCAGGCCGTTCGTCGCGCATTGCACTTGTGTGTATTTGGTACGAACAACGAGTAGACTAAAATCGATAAAGTATTAAATAGGGAGAGAGCGCGGTTGGCGGAAGATGTGGCGAATTTTTATTGTGTAAGTAGGGACTTGAATAAACCAGTAATTTTACAACCTTACTGTAAGATACTAAATACGTCAGAGGAAACCCCAATGCACCTGGTGTGCGAATGCGGTCCACTGATGCGTAAAAGATACGCCCACTTGAGCAACTACTACCTCAAACCGGAAAAGGCAAAACAATCCAGTGCCAAAAACCTATTGCTATTCCTAAAGGAAGCAAGGATTAGCACGGAACTGTAAGTACAGGGGCGATCACAATAGATCAGTAATGGTCGCAGTGATACTGGGCTCTGCAGCCTCAGAAACAGCCCTATCAATAAAAAAAAGATACTAAATAGGGAGTCATTCGTCATTGTGTACCTACTAGCTATTTCGCACTCACACCCAGAAAACAAAGCATTAACTTAATATAAGTCACGAGATATTGGAAGTTATTTTTTATTATTTGGGAAGATTTTTTTAAATATTCCAAGTAACCGCTATTAACTTAAATTAAACGTTTACAACACAAATTTTTTTTTGGAAATTTTTAAACAAATAATTTAAAACCCATGGAAATCAAATATTGTTATTAAAGAATAATAACGTAATATCTAAGAGTATAAGTATCTCTACCTTTATTTAGATTTTTTGAAAAAATATTTTTTCCAAAGAAAGACAAATAACTGTCACATGGTCATTGGACATTATGGATGTGATAAAGCCGATAGCAACTGACAGCCTCATATAGGTATCTACTTCATCAAATGTAGAATATCGGCTAATCGATAGATAGAAACATTTTATTTGAGCATCTATTAGGGTTGACACGGTGAGGGGATACAATGACAAATGCTGGTGTCAAGTAAAAATACTGGTGTACCTACCTAATACTATAGAATACACGTATATAATCGAGAATCTATTACTTAACGAAACAAGATGACTATTGTGGGACATTAGATTCAGACATCTTTGCACATTAGAATTATTGGAATGTCATGAGTTAGGGTGTCAACAAGCTTGTTTCTCGTTGGATATAGCATAATTTGTATGAAGAATAAAAGGTAGCTCGTGTTAATAGGTGACGGTTTATTCTGCAATGCCCTAAACGGAAGAATATCATATGCTGTTTTTGGCATCGCCTCTGGTGATGAATCGATGATATAAGCCGGAAAAAGTATCAGGTATTGGGGCTTTGAAAATGAGTTGAGAATATCGCTTCGTTCGTCTAAGAAATAAGAAAGTATCCCCAATTCCCGTACATGCACGGAGAACGGTTACCACAGATTAATACACAGCTGCGCGTGTGTTACAGCGACGATATATGTAAAAAAATCTCCTACAAATCTCATAAGAACATCTCATAGAAATGCGCCGATGGAAAACGGCTCGGCGCATTTGTATGATAAAGTTAATAGAAAAGTGCTGTAGGAAACATTCTTTTTTTTATTCTGCGAAAGTTATTTAGAAATGCCCTACTATATTATTCTGAGCCTCTTGGTCCTGCTGTTTAATATGAGCGATGGAGAAAAAAATACTCCCGGTACCTATAGCTCTCAGATTATTATTTTTTTTAATTTTCCAGTCTGTTTTCAAAAATCTGAAATTGATATTAACTTAAGAAAGGTACAATAAGTTATGATTTTTTTTAAATTGGCTAACATCATCAGTTAATTTACTACAAAGGTTCAAAAATTGCCAAAAAATGTAATCGTCGAAATTTACATACATCGTCGCCTTAAAAATAATAATCAAAATCCGTAGGGGTAACCCGAATCTTCGCATAACCTGCACTACGATAATATGAGTTAATTTAACGCTTGGATAACTAAAGAGTTTATGGAGCGGGAAAACATCGAGTGGATGGACATGCTCCGTACTCAGCCATCCTGAGTGGCAATGATTATTTTACAATCCCGGGAATCATCGATAAGTTGCGTAGTTAGTGGTTTCAAGACCCTGAAGAAGTTTTCCGAGCGTTCAAAACGGCCCTTTTATGAACGTCAATTTTGGGTTAGAATTACGGTTTCAAGATTGGGTTTTACGAATAAATTTGATATTTTTTGAGGATACTAGGAAAAATATTTTTTATTTGTTTTTCGATTGTGGTTTTTCCAATTTCCGCAAGCAGTTATGTAATCTCATATCCAACGAATCCTGGTTCCAATAGGCTATTACATATGTCTTTGAATATTATTTTGTCGACGCTTATTGGATATTATTTCCCTTTGAAATGTTGAAAGTTACTACTTATGTGATATTGTAACTAAAACTAAGACTGGGGATAACCTAAAATTATATTGTAATAGTTGAAAAGTTTGGGAGTGTGCACATGCATGGTTTGGATATAAGGATTATTCCACGCAGCTTCGACCAAAAAAAAACGAATGACGTTAAGAAAGAAAAGAAACAATACGCACCTATTTTGTATCCCAATTTTTTTGCTGTGGTTCGTAGAATTCCTTCGACGCTTTCACAGCACTTTCTCCGCTTAGCGTCATGGACTAAAAAAATCCATCTCAAAACAGCCGCGCCACTGCCTGGTCCATTTTTTTCTACTGTCCGGAATCCGCGGCCCGCCGCTGATTAAGACAGTCCGAACGGACAGCGAAACGCATCACAACTAAACCCAACGTTCCCGGACTTAGTTCGCGGCCATAGTCGCGTTTGTGTAGCCCTTCCCTTTTTCAGTGTTCCTTTTTATTCCGCCAAAAGTCGCGATGCTTTTTTAAACGACCGACTTCGGCTTTGAGGTCTTTTTGTTGTCGCAGGGGGGGCCGCCGCGCGCATTGGAACGAACGCGGCTAGCGCACCCGCGACGAAACGAACAGATGTCTCCCTTGTGCACAAGTCAGTGTTTGCGCACAGATAAAAATGCACACATAAGGTGAACTCATCAAACGGAATTCGAAATTAGCCAAGCGGAAAACTTATTCACTTAAAAAATGAGCAATATGGCATCATTACTATTGATTCAACGTCTCTTTCCGTTTGATGCATTTCGAATTCACCATGTTCTTACGCAAGGTATTCGCGGCTGCAGGACAAACCTTTCGTGGGATAACTCTGTATGTGTAACTAAACAAGAATTTTTGACTTTATGTATCCCTGAAAAAAAACAGGTTTTTGATTATTACGAATTTTTTTAAACAGATTCTACATGGAATATTAGGCAGAAAGTAATCTACAATTCCTTTTGATATAGACTTTAGTTAACGGTTACTGATATTTTATAGTCTTAATCAAAATATTCGTAATAGACTTTCAAGTCGCGCAAGTAAATTTCTAGACGCCTATCTGCCCACCCCTCTTCAACCTGCTTAATGACGTACCTAAGCACACAAACGATGTTGGCCTATTTTTATAATATACACGCCACTTCGCGCCGCAACCCTTGGACCACGAGATATGTTAAAATATTTGCAGTCAATAAAAGCGTTTCATTGCTCATTCCGGCGGGACCTTAGTATGTATGGAAACCTTTTTAAAGACGTTTTCGCGTAAAATTAAATACGTACAGAAGTACCGATCCTTTGAAAGATTTGCTGCTGTCACGAAAGACCATTATAAAAAAGCGAAATTCGAAATTCATTTGCAATTCTGACGATGAACCAATAATAATTTGGTGCCTTATTGATCAATTTTAAAGCGAATGGTTTTTCCGCTTGATGAATTTTGAATTCCGATTGATGACTTCAACCTTATAAATTTGTTTGAAAACGTGTGACTTTTAAACTTATCTAACAGAAAATATGATAAACAATTTCAATGTTCCTTTTCTTTCAACATTTAATATACATTATAGTAGGTACTTTATGGATGTTAAATATGCCTACAAATATTAAGAGCAACTTTCCTTCTATAGACACTATAATTTTCCGCTTATTGATCCGCAAAATCGTCAGATAGGTATTACCAACGAAAGTATCAGTGTTGTGATCTGCTGAGTCGCCAATCGTCGCCTAGGGCTCGATACGGACGCGTCGCGAACTATGGTAATTTGCGAGCATCACGCAAAAGCCAGACGATTCTAATAAAGTCATTAAGTGTAAATTTTGTAAGGCGTCCACAACCTATACTTATGCTTAATATCGGGCGACGAGCAAAAGGAGCTTTGGATGCAGGTAGGAACCCACAACTCACTGTTTTGTTTTAGTTATTAATTTTTTGGTTATTTTACTGGAAGGTATCTATATTACAAATACTTGCAAGGAGATGAAGCGACGAGGAGAACAGTGAGACAGGACAAATTAATATAGGTAGATATAACCTATAGCAGATTTTAAAAAATATATATTTTATCTTATTCGGTACATACCTACTCAAACTTAATATTGATATCGTAATATAATAGTTACGCTGATCATTGACTCACTGACTGAATATGTAATGCTGTGGCGTAACGCTCGAAATTCGCGTTCTATTTCATTCTATATAACGCGCTCTCTTTTTGTTCGTAACGCTGTCGGTATTTATCGAACGAAGTTGGTGGTCGATGTCGCGCTCTCCCTCTTTCAACTTTGCGAGTTTGGCCGACGACGCCCGACCATACTCAGGCCGATGGCGCATTAGCTCGCTGGCATGAGAAAATGTAGCCGATGAAATATTTAAATTTCAACAAAACAATTTTCAATGTTATACAGAACGGCCCCTGTAACGTTCGAAATACGATATATTTGACAACGGGCGCCTCAGGTACGCTACAACCAACTAGTTGCCTACATACTTATGAAATTACACGGTTACACGACTACAATAATCTCCTAATGAGTTTATACATATACAAAATTAAAAAATAATTTTTAAAAGAAAAGTGACGGAAAGAGTTGTTTCGATGTTTGTTGTATAACTTCGATAGTCGCTGTCAAATTTAAAAGCAGCCAGTATTTCTACGTCGCAAGTTCTACATTTGAATGAAAACATTCGCACAATCATTTTCTAGATTGATACATTTCTAACTTAATACTTATGTTGTAAAATATGGATTCCATGTGCTCATTTCCAGCATCTTGTTTGCATATTATAGGTACATATATAGGTATGTATATCTATAAAAATATTTCGTTGTATCTATTCACCAAATCTTTTTAATAAAAAAATATCCCGCAATATATGAAATGACTTATTTATTACATCTACCAACATGCTGCTAATCATTCAAATAAAATTAAATAAACATCTATGATGATACCTACCTAATAACTGGTCTAGAATAAAAACATTCATATAAAAATCTTAAAATCAAATTAACACACATATTACCTATGTAAAGTAGAGATGGTACCCACCACGCTATAGTTAGTATTTATATCTAGAATGCACTGATAAAAAAAACAACTAAAAAATGAAATGAACAAAAAAACACGCCAATTTTGCAAATAATTTTGTGAACCCGCTCCATGGTTATTTTTGTGGTGCATAAAATAAAATTTTGTCGTTTACCTTCATTTTCGAAAACGTTTTTCCCCTCTCATCTTAGCAAACTTAGCAAGCTATAGGTGGGTATGTAACGCGGTTTACCTGAAACAATGCCTAGAAAAAAAGAAAAGTCTTAAAATTTTGAAAATAAAAAAAAATGATAAAATTAAGCTTTGGCAGGATGATGATGAATTATGTAGGTACCACACCCCGTCGTTTAAGCGGTTTTAAAATGAACAAGAAATAAATTTAATATATGAAAACACGCAATGCTAAAAAAAATAAGATATGCCCCACACCCTGTCACGCCTATAGATTAGTCCCTTTATGGATACACGCCTCTACGCGTGAACCGGTTTTGCAGGCGGCTCGTGTACAGGTCTCGCTCGCGCGTAGAGAGATATAACGCTCTGTCTCATGCGACGTCAGGCGTTTCCTCTCTTTCGTTTACTCAGGGATCGTTATGCTTTGTCTCATTCTGCGCGGTTGTTCATTCATGGGCATGCGCAGAACGAGCCAGTCGCCGCGCGGCAACGCGCCGCCATTTTTATCTCAGAGCGACAGTGCCGCCGTCCGGGGCCCAGCCTGTTTAGCAATGTTGTTTTCCATAATTTTATTAGTTTTAAGTGGATTCTTTATGTTCAAAAGTGGAAAAATACAAAATCGCGTGCTGTAAGTGGCGTTTTGTGGGAATGGTCGAAAACCGCGGCGATTAGCTCCATTGCGCATGCTCAAATAACATGCTCAATAGCAACAATAACAAAACATATTTTTTTTGGCTTCTAACAATTTGATTTTACTTAAATTCAGTGCTTTTGTGTTATGTTCGCTTTAAATAATCCAAAATCTTAACATATTGCCGCCTGTGTTTAATCTTTAATGTTTCTTATAGAATGTGTTTTGTGTAACAAAAACACGCAGTAAGTATACTCTATAGTTTTTTTGTTGTTTCTATTTAGCGAAACATTACAAAATTAAATTAAATTTATTTATTTAGTAGCTTATTTCACGTTTAGAATACTTTACAGTGTTCCGTCGGCATCGCACATGCGCATAAAGTAGGCCATAAAATGGTGAAATCAACAAAATATTTCATTAAATATGGATAAAACGTTGTTTATTAATGTTTTCAACCAAAATGCGACGAAATGGGCACAAGCTAATAATATAAATAGAGTTAAATAGCTTAGTCACATTTACAATGACTTTTAAACGGGTCAAATCACATTATTCTCACTACTATTATTAAAGCTGATTAATAAATAGGTAGACAGTGTTTCTCTGCAGTTATGTTATGTGAGGTATGTGAAAATTTGAAGGTAGGTACTGCCCTAATAATAAAAGAATTTTATAATTTAAAAAATATCGTTTATTGCTGGTCTAAATTTAGGTAGGTGCTTAATATTGAGACTTTTAATCGGATGATTGATTAATAAAATAGTTACACTTCATCAAAGACGTCGAGTTTATAGGCTAAGTAGAATTAATTTTAAATTTTGTCCACAGCACGAGTTTAATATGGTAGATTCCGCATATCGATTAAAATGGAATAACTTCTTTTAGTTTCTTTTAGTATTTGCCTACTTTAAGGGATTTTTGTACTAGGCCATTTTACTAAGATATTACGATCAATGTCATCGAAAACCATAGAAGATGATAGATCGTAATATTTTTTTAAATAATAGCCCCCTTTTGTATAATTTTAATTTTCCCATTTCCCGCTACAACCATTGCAAGGTTTTCATGCCACTTCTTTTCAGACACTTTCCAGTTTTTGTTCAGATTTCACATATAAAACGCCATGCACACTATTTGCACTTGTGAATATTCTCAGTAGAAGATACCTGATATAATTAACTACCTTGCTATACCTGTGGGATATATAGATAGATACTAAATAGGTACCAATTATTTTCTCTTCTACTGGTATTATTTCAATATTACCTACCTACCTGCCTATGTAAGTAATATGGATATTAAATTATAATTAAGAGCAATCTTTTTTTGGGGATTAACGATTAACATCAACAATTTGCAAACTAACACCGAAATTACAAATTATAATATAGGTACTTATTGATATTACTTAGTCTTGTCGTTAAGGCTATTGTGCTCTAAATATATTGTTCAAATTGAACTACCAAGAAACTTATTGTGGATCAACTTTTGCATATTTCCTATATATTTTATTTATTCTGCAACGGAGCTGAAAAAGTTGCAGCAATCATTCATTCATTTAGAAATGGCGCACAAAAGATGAAAAGAATATAGGTACCTATAATTCTAGGGATTATAGGTACTTCATCATGTAGATTCCAGAGAATCGACATAATGCCAGGTTCCTGCGATTCGCACTGTATCTTTTCATCTAGTGAATAAAATTGTGAGTAATAATATGAACCGCTAAGAAGAGGATGTCCCTAATTGATAAAGCCCAGGTACTTAACTACTGCATTTTTCCCGAAGAAATATTTTCTACTTTAAGCAATACCTCTCCGGTAATGACTACTGACAGCCCTCATTCACAATACCTAATGCTAAATAAGGCCTAGGTACATTATGTTTCCTTTGTGTATATACAGATAGTATTAGGACAGACAGACTTTAGTTTCATATTCGCATTTCGTATACTTTTATTCTAGTTGTACAATTGAAAGTCCAAATCTATTATG
>JAOPUG010000004.1:15602621-15616325 GCA_027564375.1 Micropterix facetella | reverse complement strand
ATTTAAGAATGTCATAAAAATAAACCATTGCACTAATTCAAGATGATAAATGTATCGTATGAAAAAACATAACTTGTTTTCAATTTTTTTTTCGGTAAGAAGCATTCTGTCGGCCATTTAATTTATCACATAATTGGAAACATTGACATTAAATACCTTTTATTTTGATTATTTACAGTCTTCTCAGAAGTAAAATACTAGAACGAGAGACAACATAGCAAATTGCATTTCCTCAAAGCGTGTCGTAGGCCGTGACTAATAATCACCTACTTAAATACTAGACGTTTTGAATAATAAAGTCATTATTCACAATTACTGAAATGAAAATAATAACTAAAATGCTTTAATGATACCTACCAATGGATTAATGCAGTGTCAAACCAACAAATTCATCAGCAATTTAGGTACATAATATACTCCTCAGATTCGTTGTAAATATTTCGACAGTAAATAAAATTATGTAATAAGAATCTGCCCTCACAATTTAAGACAAACTAACATGAAATCAAATTCGCAGCAATTATAGGTATTTACATGAAAAAAAAATCCACTTGTTATGTTATATATTCTAAAATTGCATTCAAGGCGAATATGTAAGGATTTGGATATACGTAATTTTGTAAAATGTATATTTATAATTAATTTTGAATATTTGTTTACCTTCTTGACGCTTTGATATCTTCGCGCCAAGATCTACTAACCAAGATGTTGAGAACGAACCAAGACATTATGATTTCGTTGGATTTTTAAATATGATACATGCCATTTCAAATTTTGGTAAGTATGGAAATTTACATCTAAGTTACTGTGCTGATTGTAAACGAGCACTAACAGATCTGATATAGGCATTAGCAAATTAAGTAGCGACCTTAAGAGAGTCTAGAACCCGACTAAATAATTCAAGAATTTGCTAAGTAAGTATATTATTACATCAAGTTTTGTTGCATGATTACACGATCAGGCAAGCGGGCGAATTTCAATTATTCACCATATAACCTGTTATAAGCAAAACGTCAGAATGGAGTAGATATGTGTAAGCGTAGTCACATTTGTTGTTGAGCAGTAAATATTTGCTCTCATTGGTAGTGTTGAATAACAACATTTGTTTTTGGTTTCATTATTCAATTTTATGCTTCCAGTGGTTGAATTTTTCTCTTGCAAAAAATAACCTAATTCCGAAACGAGTGAAAAACTGTCGGAGCAAAGTCTGACGAATACGTTGGGCGACGAAAAGTCGCCAGTCGCAATTCCTTCAACTTTGTGACTTTTTGTTGTCAAGTGATAAATTTTACGTTTTCATGCAGACGCATTAACTGATCGCTGTTTGCAGTTCTTAACATTACATATTTATGTTAACTGTAGTATCAGATCGCAAGAAGCTGTAATGGATAACACGGGCACATGACCACCATACCTTCACCAAGTATTTCTTCTGACTGATCTTTCATTTTAGACACGTGTGGCTGCATCTCTTGTGATGAACGCTTACGGTTATCACATAAGATCCATTTTGCGTCGCCACAAGGCGATTCAGAATTCCTTCAATTGTAGTTTTGGATCAGTAAAGCAACGCGTTTTGCAACTGGCATTCTTTTAGATCGTAATTGGCACCTACCCCTTTTCGACATGTAAATTGCTGAGGTTGTAATGTGTATATTTTTCAAAGAAAATGCTGAAACGGTAGAGCATCTTCTATATATATGCCAACCAATCGCACGCTCGAAATTATGCCATCTATAGAAGAGGTGATAACGATATCTGAGTAGGTCAGCAACATCAAACCCAGAATAATTGGGAGATTTATAAGAAGTCTCGAGTTGAACTGAGTAGCTTAAGAAGTAGGGTATATAACAAGAGATGAAGACTAATCGCAGTGATGAGATGTAATAAGGCCTGTACAATCCCTTCTACATCTACCATTTTTACCCCTTTGCGAGCTTCTTTACTTGCCAAATTTACAAAAATGACATAAGCTTATTTTGTCACTTACGTTGAAAACTTCTGATAGCTCATCTGTAGTTTGCGTTGGATCCGCTTTCACTATTGCCAGCCTTACTCTCCGGTCATCCACGAGGCTTGTTCTCGTTCTGAAGGTCGATCATGTCTTTTCTTTTCTCAAGCGAGCATCTTTACTAAATATGAGGGGGCGGAGAAAAATACATCTAGCCTCTTACGTTTTGAAGATAAATGGATTCAAAGAACCTAGTTATCTTTACTCTAGGATGTGCTGGTCTGATGATGCGAATTTATATCTTACAAGAGCGCGTAGTCATGTTGCCATCGTTCACAAGTATAGAAAGTCTAGCTTCCAGCGAAGTTTCTCCTGCTGTTCAGCTAATGCATGGATCAAATGGGAGCAGATTAATGTAAATTATCTTTACCAGCTTTTAAAAAATCAATTCAAGACAGCTCTTTTAAATGATGACTAATTAATGTATTCCCCTTTCATTCGTTTGCTATTTATTTAATTGTCTATCACCTACGTAATTAGTTTTATATTATTACATGTTTACTTTTTTCTCTCCATATTATCGATAAGGTGTCTCTTTAATATCTGACATTTTGTTTAAGAATCCACCTTATTTGCAGTGTCATGCAGAGTTTTTATTTTTAACGATTGTAAGGTACACGGATTTGTTTCATTGATTATCCTGCATTTTAATTTTTTTTTGAATTATTAACTGCAAATAAAACATTATTATTATTATTAAATTACCAGAACGAAAGCGATCAAACCAATTACTGTGCGTTAGTATGTGGTATTTAGTTCGTACATATTTTTGATATTGTGTGCTGTCTCTGCTGCGTTACTGTCATTACAGAAATCATATTCAAAATAAACGCAAATTTTCAACTTTTCCATGATTAGCACACACGAAATTATCGGAGCAATAACGAACGACATAAAGAGAAATAAATAATTGTTAAATATTTGAATTTCAAATTCCAATTTAAACCGAAGTTATACATGTTTAAAATGGCTAGTGTGAAAAAAAAATGGTGGCTAGTACCTACAGCTAGACTTGCATAATGATTTTCGTGAAAAAGCCTTTCGTGAAACACAACTTTCCATTCGATGACCTAATTATTTTCTGCTCGGCTCAACTCATTGCTCAGCTCAGCTTGCTCATTTTAGAATACCTCAAGATTTACATGATGACGCAAAAATAACTTGTGTATCCCTTTTCGTTACAGAATTATGAATGATTTTTTGGAACTACGTTTTTAAGACCCTTATCTGAACCCCACCTCCTCTCTGCTCGATGGCGTGAGTACACAAACACGCAAGTTGAATATGCTTAGCAACGGGCGATGGTCTATTTTAGAGCACATCGCTAAATCTGACAGATTTTTAGTATGGTAGCCTTTTTAAAGAAGTTTTAATGTCAAACTGTGTTACACAGGTAGGTAAGAACCTAATAATAGTTTTGCCAATATATAGTTCTGTAATACGAAATCGTTGTTTTCGCATTATGCGCTAGTTCAACCCCCCCCCTCCCCCAAGTTTATCGATAGTCCAAATAAATGACGGTTCGATGTTTGTTAAATTGTCATTACTCGGTGCGATTGGATCTAAATGTCTGTAATTACGGCTGTGAGTTGTGGCGGTCACCCTCTGCAGACGGCTCCATTTAAAATTCAAACGACGGACGCGCGACGTGTTGAATATCGATTTCAATGCGCGAAAACAGCGTGAAACATCGTACAAGGAAAGGGCCTGGCCGCGACCCACCAATCACAGGCTTTTTCGTTGCCAAAAAACGAGACAATAAAATCCATCAACACTGAATTCGGTCAGTTTATTTAACCCTTGAGCGGGCGGGTAATGAGAAACATCAACTTATTCTGAAAAACACCCAGCTACTACCGCACGTACAAAAACTAATAAATAACTATAATATATATTCAATTAGACATTGTCGATACAATCATAAAACATAACTTAACTTTAGGTTATGGCAAATTAATGGAATATAATAATAGGTATACTCCTTGTGAATTATAATAATATTCTCATTGTCAAAGATTTGAATGAACAAAAACAATCAATCAATGTAGGCGGAAATGTCGGCCACGAGCGTCTTATTGTTCATAGCCCATAAATCAACATCAAAATGTCAATCTAGTTTGTTGCAACAGCAGCCGGTTTTAAGCGATCATGTGTTTAATTTAATTCACCTTCTTGCCATGTGTAGTATAATAATCTCGCTATAAATTACAACGTTGGATTAATTAATATTGATGGCTATTTGAGACGGAGAAAAGTGCAATGTTGATGCATTTCAACCGTGTTATTAGTTATGGTAAAGTGCGACTGAAACAATGCTGTTGATTGAATTTTATGTATTCGTATATAATTCTGTCGATTTTCGAAATCGTTTATGCGTAACTTATTATTAATCAGACATCAGAGAAAGTTATACATTTTGGCGATCAGTTGGCGATCTATAAGTTGACAACCTGAACGTTTTTTACACTCAAAGTTTAAAACTGAAAAGTAACAACAATGAACAGTTTTCCTGGCTTGTTATTTATAAGGTTGCTGGTATAGTGTTCATAAAAAAATTGGAAAAAACGTTCTAAGTTGACTGCAAATACTAGGCTATGTATCTTTAAGGGGCCCCTAGCTGCGGAGCGAACTCCGCATTCGATGCAGTTTGAAAGCCCGCTATTTCATCTTACGCGCATTCTCGTCATTCAAAATAAGAAATTGAGACAAATAGAGTACACAACCATGCCTTGGGCAAAAATTTTTTTATGTAAAGGGCTGGCGCTCAATTCCATGCATATTCCCAGTGTTTGCAAAATTCCCGTATTTTGGGAAAAAAATAAAATACATTTTAAGAACAAGTTTATTTTGAATCTACATATAATTATCTATGACTAGAATGGAATATGATTTAAGAAATTCAACTATTTAATAACAATACATTCATTAAAATATGGGTAAAAGCATGAAATTTCTGATTTTATATCGAAGAAAGAAAGGGAAAGAAACACTGATTGTGTCAAAGTATTTATTTGGATATAAATATTTATTTAGCAGTAAAAACGATTAGAATTATATTTTTTTTGTACTAATAGATTTTGGAGCAATTGTGAAAGAACGATGGTATACTCTCTCATCTGATCTACAGGTGTACCTACTTATCATAAACAAGGTTTGGCAACCCTGCTAATAGCTAAAATTAAAACTCATCCCGAATAAAGTACCCCAACAAACTAGATTTAAGAAACCTGTCACTTCAGCGTGAAATGAAGCCATATTTAAAATTAATAGCGGTGTGGTAGCGCGCGTGAATCCAGATTGCACGTTAGTTCTCGTGGACGAGAAAGGTGGAAAGAGAGGGCGAATATGAGAGTGATCTACCGTAATGGGGGGTTTGTACGATCGCCGATCACGCACCGCCGCAATCACATGCATCAACTTTACAATCCGTATACCGCGCCGAGCGCCGTGACCACCCGCCTTTATTATGTGAGAAGTTGCGAGAATGGATTTCATTGCAGAACGCTAGTCTCCATAAATGTGCCAAGGCTCTGCAGCCGAGGGTTGTATAAGGGCGACCGTCCACTTGTCAGATTGAACTCGGTGCACGTCAGTGATTAGGTACTTTGAAGTTTTGATGAAGGCATGATTTGTAGCATTACTCGTCACTGTTATTTAAAAAAATCGTTGGGTGCGTTGTTGGCTTAATTAGCAGGCAAAACTTTCAGCCGTTTTAAGCGTCATAGAGCGAATTTTTTGCGGCGATTTCTAACGGTAGATGAAACGTCGGTCCACCACTATACTCCGAAATCCAAAATGCCATCAAAGCAATGGATAGAATATGAGCGTTCGGCTCCAATGAAAACATAAGCTTTAAAATCGGCTCGGAAAGTGATGGCATCCGTCTTTTGGGATAGAAATATAATGTTGGTGATAGATTACCTTCTGAAAGGTCAAACTGTTATAGGTAAATACTGCACACATCTGTTACATGATCAAAATAAATGTATTCAGCGAGGATTAACTCCATTAATATTTATTGCCCCATCCACCTTATTCGCCGATAAACCAACATCAGTCTTCTGTCTGTTCTCCAAGCTCAAAACGTTTTAGGCGGAGAGAAATTTTAGACGAATTACAACGTTACGGCTGCGGCAAAGGAGCATTTTGCAAGCCTTGAAGAAAGCCATTTTATGGAGGGCATAACTGCTTTAGAGTTTACATGGACTAAGCGTGTAGATCTTGATGGATCGAAAAATAAAAACAATTTTTTACAATGATATGAGAATTTTTATGCTAGGCCACGTACTTATCATCCCGCCTTCATATTATTACATTTTTGAAATTTCCATAGTATTTGGAAAAATCACCTTTCCCCAAAATATGTTTTTATTGCTAATTGGTGCAATTTCATATATACAATTCAATAAAAGCCAACAGTGGTCTAAAGTCGTTAGAAGTCGTTTTTTACATACTCTATTCCGCATTTTGAATTACAAAATTGTTTTTTTTAATATGACAACTTATGGAGGATTGTGTAATTTTCATACGTTTTGTTATATTATCTTAAAAGCATCAATGATTCATTAATTGAATTCTACCTTATATACTTTAAAAGTTTATTAAATCCCATTTTTTTTAATACTTACTTGTAGTCTGTCGGTCGATAGATTTCACTTTCTTAGAGACTTTCATAAGTCAACTTTGAGAAATTTCTACATACAATTTGAAAAAAATACAGATTATCATATCTGAGAGCGATTAGTCATCGATCTGATGCCCAACACCAAAAATCTTAAAAAGGGCACCACACTAAATATCAATCACATCGCATTATATTGAAAAAGGTATAATACATTTTTCTACCTACATATTATAGAAGAATACTTAGAAAAAATCTAAATATTCTTGTAACTAAAGTTCTAATCATTAATATTCTATACATTATGAGAAGAAATACGTAGGCCAATATCGATAAAAACAAATAGTATATACTTAATGATTTTCAGATTCAGATTTTTAAGGGGCCGCTGTTGACTAAATAAAGCGGAATGATATGCCAAGGGAAATACAAGTGGGTTGCCATACTCCGGAAGCCTATTATTGCTTGTGCAGAGATAACATTCTTACGGCAATCTAAACACTAGCGGACGCAATACGCCGAAAGCTATTATTGCTTACGCGAATATATCGTTCTTCTGAAATCGAGCATGACAAATAACATAATTTAGGATTTTATTGAAAGATTGCAATAAAAAAATAAAAAGAATGCAAAATATTGCATCATCAAATTTTATTCATTTGCTTGGTACGTATTACCAATATCTATATGTATTACCAATATCTAGGTATAGTTTCAAGTTGTTTGTCACTATAGATTCCAAGAAAAATGAATTACAGAAATGCGATGACTTCAGCTTTTATTTATTTTTATTCAGAAAAAAATCTAAATATTGAAATTTCGCATCATAGTACTAAAGATAAAAAAAACTTCTACAAGTCTCATATTTTTATTTTTGTTTAAATGTAAGCGGAAATCACTTAAATTTTGATCGCAAAATGTCAGTTTTCACTGTTTGAGATAGGTTTTCACTATGTTGTTGCAACGATTCGATGAATCTTTAAAGGCGTTGAAGGTGTTATTGCGTAAAGTGATCTTTTGCAGAATTTTAGTAAAAAAAACTAATGAAGTTTGAAATGTTCCCAATATATTTAGAGTGGTTTCCAACTCTTTATCTTTAAGGTTAATAAAAGATTTTTTATTTTATATTTTTCTGCAGCGATTATTATGATCCTCATAGGAAAATCCTTTTTGATCATTGTCTTCCTTCAAAGTATTTTAAGCTACATGGAACATGTTGAAGTCATCGATATATAAGGCATAGATAGGCCAAGCGAGCGCTTTTTACGTTTGCTGAAATGGTTACAGTATGTATCGATGGTTGAAGTAGGTATAGGTATAATATCGATTTAAATCGTACTTTTACCTTTGGCCGTTTATATCGGTATTTGATTTTTATCAGAATCATTTGCAAGAATGCTAATATCGTCCTAACGGCAAGTACCTTTTGCTTGTCACTGGGACTAAAACGCTCTCATTGCATATCTATTAAAATGTATACCCGTACTCCGATTATGAAACTAACATTATTTTATTCATGCGTCGAAAAGAAATACCTAATTGTCCCATATGATGTGAATTTGGAGGTCACCCTGTGAGCGGGTGTTTAGGCAATGACCCGGATAGATACTCGCCGTAATTGGGTTAGTGGTGAGCAGTTCGGTGGTAGGGTGAGCTTCCGACCCCGTGATAAATGACCACGTGGGGATAAGAGCCGCGACCGCCACGGGAACTGGCGGGAACGGCCGCGCTCTTTCATTTCTGTGTCCTCACAGCTGATAGGCACTATTTACCTAGATATGTTTTCACGAGAGAATATGTTGCCATTTACAGTGTCTTAAAGCGTATACAAAGATAAGAGAATATCAAACAAAAATAAAACCTTATGAATAAATATAAAGACCTATACAGCTGCATTGGATAAGCGTATCTTATTGCCTTCTTATATTTTGAAATAACAGAAAGTAACAATTAACTGACAAGTTTATTATAATTTATACTTAGTTGCCTATAACGATGACTAGTTGTAGCAAGTTCAAAGATACACGTGTATACGATCAAATGTATCTATATCTCATGTGTAATACTTGTAAAATATTCAAATGTATAATTATATTGTTAATTTAATTTCCCTCGTCATACGACTACGTAATTAATTTAACATCTGCCGAATATCTAAATGTGAACTAATCAAATTATTATCTTTTCGCATGCTTGTTTAATTAGGTAAGTAATGATTATCCGTCTAGCAGAATGTCTAACAAAGAATGTGAAGGTGTATTGGTCGGGCATGCTGCCGTGATGCAGGTTTAAGGAACCTTTTACACGGGAAAATATTATATTTTTGCGAACACGGTTGAAAAGATGACACGTAAGATTTGCTCGTGAATGAATTATGGCTACGCTTACGCCTACCTCGGCTTGGCCCGACGTCACAATACTGGAAACAAAGCGTTCATAATAGAAATGTTTTGTTAATGTGGCCTGCACCGCCGGCTTTTGCCTCTTTTTCTAAACAAGCAATATCTTTTATGTATGTTACCCACACCTGTTCTTTTTTAAGTCAATGTTTATACAAATAATCTTAACTACATTTTTCCAAGTTTAAATTGATATAATCAATAAGTTGCAATAGAAATAACCATGACATTTGGATAGCTCATTTACATGTTATTTTGAAAATAATCATTTATATTTTATTTATGCGCTATTCAACCTGGGGTCAGAGGGATGCATGCCTAAATTTTACCGGTCAGTATATTTCTTTTCTTTTATGCTCTTGCAATTGAATGTATGTTTAACCTAAAATAAAAAAAATATCTACAATATCCAGAGGCTAACTTCGTCACACTGAGGGAAAAACTTCCAGCAGTCGCAATGGTGAAACGGAAAATGCTAGACTAAAATGTATTATAGGTACACTGAAATCTATATGCTTAAGCCGCAATGACGTAGAAAGAGATGTATAGTAAAATGTCGATTAGACATAACATAATGCTACGCAATGCTATGAAGATAATGTCATTGTACCGCATCTCAACACATTCTCACGACTAAACTTCATTAATGGCTTCACTGCAAGGCAAAATATATGAGTCCTTTGCTAGTGATCCAGAATGAATGGTGTATCATGCAATGCATATTTCCGTAATACATTAAAATTCAACAGTTAAATTTTCGCGCTACAAGACGTTGGCTTACTAATAAAAACGAAAAGGTTTCGACTTCTATGTATAAACATAGTTTTGTCACCCCTTAAGAGCTATTTCACATTTTTATGCGAGTAATCAAAGTTTTAAGCGCCTAATTTATCATATGACATACTTTTACATTGTTGAATAAGTGTTATAAATACAACTATATGTCATATTGACACTTAATATAGCACATTTGCAAATACTACTTTAGTTGTTTTGTAGTGACTTCTTTTTAATTTATTAAAATTCATCAAATCGACTGAGAAAAATCCTATACATCAGGCATATAAACTTGTTGACACATAATGTACTAGAATGTCGATTTTTATCACATTGATATCCAAAAAAAATAATAACCTCTGCCAATTGCCACGAATTATACCAGCAGTTTACCACCGTTTATTGTGTTGAATAAAGTGTAATTCCAATCAAAAGATTATGTCATAATAAAGTATGTTCTATTCTGAATTTTAATTGATAATTCCTATATTCGATTAGACACAAAAAATACTTAGCATTTATCTAAATTACAATAAATTATGATGTATATGCGCACACCGGGCGCAAATACATCACAATTTCGAAAATCGGTATATTTCTGTACTTAAAAGTATCAAAAAAAATTAATCATACTCGCTTTATCGCCGAGTCTGGCTGTCGTTCGTGCAGCTGCGCTGCGCTGGTATTTTACACTTTGAAAGCGTAATTTTGTGAAATGGCTCTTAATAGATGACGAGCTCGTCTATTTAAAGTGTGATGTCGATCGATCGAAAGAGAACAATAATATAGTGATTTAGTTGGCTGGTTAAGTCAATGTAGGTAAATGCCCTTGGAAGCACTCGTATTGCATAGATTATTCACGGTTTGAATTGTGGCAAGGTATTACAATGAATACTGGTACTATATACTTGCATACATTGTAGTTTGCTGATTGCCTCGTAATATTAATTATCACAATGGTGCCACGCACTTTCACAGTTTAAAAATGATACAATATTGCGGTAATGACTGGAATCATGGCATTCAAAAGTATTGACAGGTCGCATTTCACTGCACCACATTGGCGTTACAGTAATGCTACATAAAGGCATTTTCGTCGGCAACGAACTAATACATGCCGGAAATAGTCATACACCATTATGCTCCCATACATTATCGAGCATGGTGACACGTCCGGTCAGAACCGTGTCCTTGTTTGGCCATTATTTTAGTCAGAAAAATCGCTATTTAAGGAGCTAACGTCTTTTATTCTCAGTGTAAGAAAATTATTTTATTCTGAATCGACCGATTCTTAATTGAGTATGTTGAAGTAAAACGATTTATATCGATTCCAGCGCCATCTAATTGAAAAAAAATCGAGTTTCTTCGGAGGATAAATGGTGGTCCACATGTACTTGAATGGTTAAAGATTTTGGTTAAAATATAAATTTCCTGTTTTTGACTTAATTATGTTGGCCTATGATTATTACACTGTATCAAAGAGACAATCAATAAGGTTGCGACCAGAGACACCAAAACACTTATAATAATAGAAGAACTTGTAAGCGTATGAAGAAATTAACATTATAATGTATGTTATATATTTATTGTGAGGATAGGTAGGTACTGATGTAGGTATGGTTATATCCATCCATGATTCAAATTCTTTTGAAAAGTTTAGGTTAAAAAATGATAAATAATAAACCTAGCAGTATTTATTCAAGACGTTTTTCCGTAATTTAGAGTATAATAATCACTCAAAAATAATACAAAAAAAATAAATGGAAACACATTAATGTTATTTCAGTGTATCACAAACACATCCCTTCAAGAGTTTCCCCTTGAATGTTGCTTCTTGTGCACCTTTCCCCTAAAATTGGCAGTAAGAAGTTTAGCTTTCTTAAATTCTAAAAGTTTTTCTAATCATGTGAGGTTAGTTAACATGGCTTTATAAGTTTAAGAAATATAAAAATGTTACGTTTGTTCATATTTATAAAATAAATATACCAGCAAGATTTAATAATAAGCCTAAATGTGGAATAAAAATGGTTTTTTTGTAGGTACCTACATAGGAAATAAGAATAGAAACAGCGGTAACATACATTTCGATTAAGAAGTTTGCGGTTATCAAAATAATAATATGTACATCGAATTCATAAGACGTTCAACGTGGGTCCCATTTTGTCGTTTCTTGTAGGTAATATCGCAGAGTATATTGGGAACAGTCACAGCTGCTGTTGAAGTCTCACCTCTCTTTCGCCGGGTCGTTGTTCTCGCTTGCACCTTTGCGTCGGCATTTTTTATCCCCTGGCATTTGAGTGCGGAGCGCAAAAAAGTCGAATATCCATGGCAGAGCCGCTTAGTCACATTACACATATTATTATTGACAAAACACATGTTTTGAGAATTACATATATTGAGAAAACGGGGTGCTATAAAATAGGAAAAAAGATATTACTCAATTATTTCAATCGACACAATATGGCACTTCGGGGAAAGGCTGCCCTATCGTTTGTAACAACATGCATCCGTCATGGAGAGACAACAATCGCAAATTGCATCATGACCTTTAACTTTGCCTCAGAACAAAAGACATCTCTCGCAAGTTATCAGCAGGTTGGGCGCATGCCGATTCATCGTCATATTTTTATTAAAGCAGCTCATCCATGATTCATCTGTGAATGTACACAAACCGTAAAATCTAAATCTAATTAAGCTACAATATAATAAGTGAAATAATTTAGTGTAGACTTGATAAGCTTTTACAGTTTTGACGAGTAACATATATATTTGAAACACGCTCTTATTACTGAATACCATCTTTACGAAAAAAAGCGATGAATATTGTTTTGGTGATCGAAAAATATTTTATTTTGGGAGACTCCTCATATGCAGGTCCTTGTTCGTGCATTACACACATCTGAGTTGTAACGAGAAAGGGAGATCTTTTCACATTAACAATTGGATTTTCACATTTTAGTAGCTACTTTCTTTAAAAAAAAAAAACAAAGTTGACCCAAGGTGCGTTTTCTTATAAATAAAACCATTCATTAAAATGTATTTTTATCACGGTTTGGTACCTAGTTTGTTAGGTTCTCTAAACTGTGTTTGTTTTGCCTTATGTTACTGTATTTCCAATATGAACCATCGGTAAGAGCCAAATATAGAATAGCCGAAAGTGACGTATTATAAAAATATATACGTACTTAACTTTTTTCAGGCTAATTAAATATATAAAACCATATAAATTTAATAAAAGCTGCTTGAGATAAAAATCTATTATTTATAAATTCCATTGAAGCCGATATGAGAAATAAGAGAGCTAAATGAAAACTTCAGTTACCACAGAACGAAGAAGGATCTGCCATGTTAGATAATCAAATTTGTTATGTATCTGACTTAAATATCCGAAATGTTATATTTAATTAGATTTTAGATGTCATGTTCATGCTCTATGGATAAATTATATACTTCTTTTTACATTAAATATCACTACACAATTAAGTTATTATTTAGGAAATCAATAAATTATTCTATTCTTCTATTCCATTCAGCAGAGTGGCATTAAAATAGGCTCATTAAGTGAAACCTTGGATGTTATTGATTAAAGCTTTTTAAATTATTAATTATTATTTCATAATTCAACATTTTTATGCAACTAAGTGTCTACCTAATATGCTGAAGGTTAAAAGACAATAATAGTACCGACGGATTCTATGAGCTCTTATTTTTTCTACTTTTATAAAATACGTCACGATTCTTAAATAGGCAATTAAATAAGTTCACATTTTTATAAAGTATATTTTCCAATACTTTTGGTTTATTGGTAAAATTATAAGCAAATTTTAAGATAGGCCCGTGTCTCTTTTAATGCCTAAATTCGATAGTTTTACTAAATATTTCTTTAAAAAAAAATT
>JAOPUG010000004.1:15063550-15077287 GCA_027564375.1 Micropterix facetella | reverse complement strand
CATTATTGACTCTGGAGAATACACTCCTTCAGTACCTCAAGACCCAACTAGCTTGGACAAGCTTCCAGCAGTATCAATCAAAATCGTTGACGAACATTACATTATTGACTCTGGAGAATACACTCCTTCAGTACCTCAAGACCCAACTAGCTTGGACAAGCTTCCAGGAGTATCAAGCAAAGTCGTTGATGAAAATTACATTATTGACTCTGGAGAATACACTCCTTCGGTACCTCAAGACCCGACTGGCTTGGACATGCTTCCTTCAGTATCAAGCAAAGTCTTTGTGGAAAATTACATTATTGACTCTGGAGAATACACTCCTTCAGTACCTCAAGACCCAACTAGCTTGGACAAGCTTCCAGCAGTATCAAGCAAAGTCGTTGTGGAAAATTACATTATTGACTGTGGAGAATACACTCCATCGGTACCTCAAGACCCGACTGGCTTGGACATGCTTCCCACTGCATCAAGCGAAGTTGATGTGGAACATTACATTACTGACACCGGAGAATACACAACTTCAGCACCTCAACACGTATCTAGTTCAGAAATCTCTCCTGGTATATCAAGCAATGGCTTTTCAGAATTCCGGGATGGAATGTTAATAATAACACCAGATAAAGATTTATTGCAAAAAATAACGGATTTATCGTCGTCAAACACATCATATGAACCAGCCCGAGATCATTTGTCTTCTCACTCTGCATATGAGCCAAATAACAGTAATCGTGAGACAGCTTTTGAGATTATCGAACGAGTTTATTCTGACGCAGAACGTGTTATTGATAATAATGAACAGAGTGATAATGAGGGTAGACCACTTCGTGGAAGAAAAAGAAAATATCCAGATCAGACCCGAGCAATTAAGAAAAAATGCGTTAACACAAATAAGAGATATATAAATGCATCAGGTAAAATAATAGAGCCCAAGAAATATAACGAGAATTATGACTGTAAATGTCCGAAAAAATGCACAGACAAAGTACCAATGGACGTACGCCGAAAAGAATTTGATAAATACTGGAAATCAGGAACTTTTGAAGCTAGATGTGCTTTGCTACAAGTTTATGTAAAGGAAGTAATGCCAAAACGAACGTACAAAATCAATTCTAAACGAAAGTATACAAGAAAATACTTTTTGGGTGATGTCGAAGTTTGCAAGAAAACTTTGCTAAATACTTTATCAATTAGCCAAACACCGATAGACATTAGTCTTAAAAAGAAGAGGTCCCAAGAACCAATAAATGATTTCAGAGGATTAGGGGGCGGCAATAACAGAGTGCCCGAAAACAAACTAAATGAAATAAAGGAATTCATAAACAGCGTACCAAAATATGTTTCACACTATTGCAGAAGTAATACGGAGGCGAGATACTTACCTTCAGGAATGAATCTAAGGATTTTGTACGAGTTATACGTAAAAAAATATGGTGTAAAACAAGGAGAAAACATAATAGGTGTTGTAAGTATGAGCCGCTTCAAAAAATACTTTTATGAAAATTTTAATTTAAGATTCAAAAAGCCTCAAAAAGATACATGTTTACGATGCGATACATTCACTGCACAAAAACGAGGAGCAAATGGAAATGTACTTACCGACTTAGAAAAAAAGCACAATGATCACCTAGACCATGCATCTTCACTACGTACCCAAATGAAAAATGATTTAAAACTCGCAAAAGAAGACGAAACAATCGAAACCTTAACGTATGACTTACAAAAAACGTATTCCTTGCCATTACTTCCTACAAGTATAGTCTATTACAAGAGACAACTGAATCTGTATAACTTGGGAATACATAAAGGAAGTACTACACAAGGATTTTTTAACGTTTGGCTCGAGCACGAAGCCGGTCGAGGTACACAAGAGGTAGGATCGTGCTTAAAAAAATTCATAGATGAAGATCTGAACGTTACTGTTACCCGTTTAATTCTGTGGGCTGACTCATGCGGGGGTCAGAATAGAAGTATAAAAATGGTACTTATGTTGATACACATTCTACAAAATCACCCAAGGTTAACAGTGATTACAATGAGATTTTTACAATCTGGACATACATTTCTTCCGAATGATTCGGAATTCGGGGATGTTGAATGTGTACTCAAGACCCACAATCGGCTTTACACGGACCTAGACATTATCAATGTAATGGAAAAGTGTCGCCAAAAGAATAAGTTTAGAGTGAAGAGACTTCGTTGTGGAGATTTTTTGTCTGTAGCTGAGTTAGAAAAGGCCATAACGAACAGGAAAATTGACACTGACAAAAACAAGATTAACTGGCTAAAAACGTTCGAGATTGAGATTGAGAAGAAAACTTAAAAATATAGGAGGAACTTGTTCCCGTTATACGAACAACATACAGTCTTGCCAAAAAGGATAGAAATTAATTGTTTGGGGAAAATATTTATATAGTAACACAGTAATATGGGAATATTAGGACTAAAATCTAGGGGCATGTTTTAGTACAGTCTCCCAAAAGCCGTCTTGTATGTAGGCAATCTGTTTGCGACTAACCGGACTTGACATGCTAAAATATTCCTGAGGTTTCACGATACTGTTTTAATCTATTGAAAAAATATCAGTCTCAAAAACTCAACAACTTTATTTTCAAGATTTATACAGACACTATTTCGATTTTGAAGATTTTTATTCAAAATGATATAAATATTATTTAAAGAGTGTACTTTATGCTTTATATTGACATATTGTCTAAAATAGTACATTTATCTTTTAATAATAAGTAAAACATGTGTGTGTGTCTTATACCATAGTACATTGTATTATATGTAATATAACGCTGACTAGCCCAATTAGGTAAGTATATTCGTGATACACAAAATTTGTACCGAGCCCTAAATAAAAGATTTTTAAAAAATGTACACACAAACCAAATTGTTGTCACAATCGTATATGAACATTGGCCATTTTTTCACTCTCCGGCATACGCCGACCAAAGCAGCCGGGCTGCGTGACGACACCAAACAAGCCTTGACGGCTGGCCATACTCTGTGAGATCGACCAGCGAGCGCATCAAAACACTGTGTGGGTAATCCCCACAATTAATTCCATCTTATTTTCATTGCTAGGGGAAACAAAATAAAACTTTGTTTTACACATTGAAAATGGATTATTTTGTGTAATTTTAATGTCGTTAAAAATTCGTGAGAAAGGGAAGATTGAAATAATAAGGTTAAATAATGATTGACTGAACATAGATATTTAGAGATAGATTTACTAACGACGCTATACTATCGATTGAGAATGATATCGCAAAATGTAAGCATATGGACTATATTATTGATAAATTGACCTGAGAAAAAGCCAGAAAAATTAACTTTTAGGAGATTTATAATGCCTAAAATAACGAATTCGTATTGTATTTTTCCCTTCCCACATACTATTTTTTGTAAGTACTAATTATATGCTTAAATGTATAAATAACTTAAATTATACTTTCAAAATTATTGTTCTGTTTCTCTTCCTAGAAAATAAGTCTTAGTGGACATACAATTTAAATAAGTCTTAGTGGACATACATTTAGGTCACTAATCGTCAGTACCGTGAAGCTGTGGAGAACGATGTTTGTTGAACGAATATATGTAGCTCGCGGTAACGCGAAGAATATGTGAGTACCGCATAAATTGTCGAGTGCGAACAGATCGATTCTTCCAAAGAGTGATTAGTCAATCTCATCCTATTCTTAGTAAATTGTAACCAGCTATCCCTAGAATTAACGCGGAAGGGACAGGAAAGGATAATATCCATACTGCTTTAACTACAGGAATCTCATAAACGTTTTTATACGCTGTCCATCATGGATTTGTGACTATTTTCATAAGGACTCCATATTGTTCCTAGTTAGGGAGTTGAGTAGAAGATACAACAAATATGTTGTTGAATTGTCTTCTGTCATCAATACAAGACATAGCAATTGTATGGTTAACCATGTTGGCATGTTGCATAATACACCTGCTGACCTAATTATGACCATTTATTTAATACATTATGTAAGTGAGTATCGATACTTTTATTTTATCTGAGAATGAGCGTGAACAACTTCTAATTGCCTAAATTATAGACGATGTATTTTAATAACAGCGCTTTTCCTTGTCTTACTTTTCGTTTCCCTTGGCATGCCACATTTGCCACATTAGGATCGACTCACAAATAACGCACTTGCCGAATGTCAAATGCCGTATAATTAACAACGTTTTTCTGTCGAATTCGAGAACCGCTGAATCGATTTAAATCGAATTATATTCTATGCATAGCTTTACTATTCATATAGCTTTATATATAAATAGTGGAATAGTATTCTTTGCCTACATTTCCAGGGCGCAGAATGGTTAGTTAACTAAAGATTACATATTTACAGAAATTTACAAATATATGACCACCCTTGAAGCGACTGCACTGGTACATGGTAGTTGACACTATGCATATATTTAGTAAGTGCCAATCTACTACCGGCTTCCGTTTGTTCCGAAGTTATTATCGGAATTCGTCGCCAGCACCCGAGGAACTGCCTATTTGAAGTTGTAAATAACTTCAATTACTCAATATATGTTAATGTAAGTACATATTTGCTTTTTTATTCATAAATAAAGTTGCATGTTCCAGACCTGATTGGCTGTTATTTATCAGTTTATATTTCTCAGACGTTCCTCGTGGATATCCAGCGAATACAGTTTCACAAGGTGATTTAAGCGGTCGAAAGCTTTTGTAAAGTCAGTGTAAACCACGTCAACCTGCACTCTCTTATCCATATTGATAGCTAGGTATTCCGTAAACTCTCCCACGTTGGTTAACTAAGCCTCTCCCAAGTTGATTGGTTCCTAAGCAGGGAGGCCGCTGGAGTTAACTGTGTAATCTTGGTCGTACACAATATTCTCGAAGAGCTTACCGAGTACCGATAGGATTGAAATGGATCGGTAATCTTGATCATGTTTCGAGAGCCCTTTTTGTGTTTTTGCACTATAAGAGCCTCTTTTCATCTATCGGGGAAAATGCCGCATCGTATCGGCCCGGTGAATCGGCCTGGCGAGACTTGTATTTCTTTAAAAACACACTTGGAATTAAGTCACTTTTTACTTGACACACATTGCTTGTATATACTTTAAAAAGGTATATGTAGCGAAATTCGTTGTCGGGGACTCCGTGAAGTTTGAACCTGACTGAGGTATATAAATAAAGATAAATTAGTACGAGAAGCATTTACATATTTCCTTTTCCTCTGTAATTGTTTGTCCAAATAAAGTCATACAGATTAATTGTATGTCACCTGCTACGGGCGAACCTGTCCACCTCGGACGTTTCAACGAACTTTATCGCTCTATCACCCCAAGGCGAAGCGCAGAGACTTGGAGACGTGGACAAATCTACGTAACAAGCTCCACCACTGCCCGTTAGAGTACAACGCCTTACGGTGAGGAACAGGGAATTGCCACCCTGCGAGCAGCCTCACCCATTAACTTCCAGATTTAGTCGAATTTCTCTGACCACCCGTCTTGTTACAGGTTCGAGGTCGCTTGGGAGGTCCTCTACCTCAGCGAGCGGCATTCTTGACTGGAATATAGCGGATACGGGGCGTCTTTTATCGACAACTCTCACCCGAAATCGGGTGAGAGAGATAAACTCATGCAGTATATTATGTCACCTGCTACCTGTCGACCCCGGATCGTTTCAACGAAATTTATCGCTATATCACCCCGAAGCGAAATGCAGAGACTTAGGGACGTAGACATATCTACATACGTACCAAGCTCCACCACTGCCTGTCAGAGTCCAACGCCTTACAGCGAGGTACAGGGAATTGCCACTCTGCGGGCAGCCTCACCCCCTAACTCTCAGATTTAGTCAGATTCCTCCGACCACCCATCTTATTGCAGGTTCGAGGTCACTTAAGCGGTCCTCTATCTCAGCAAGCGGCATTCCTGACGAATATGGCGGATACGGGGCGGCTATTACTCGGCAACTATCACCCGAAATCGGGTGGCATACATAATCATTTCTATGGATAAGAAGCTAGAGGTACCTGCTTACCCCCGCTTTTTTAAGAAGTATACACTTCTAAACGCCTCCAGGCATTCGTCAGTGACGGTGGGTTTGCCCGCCCCGTGCGCCAGCTGTTCAGATCAGTCCGCGATTATTTTATTTTATTTATTCGTTATAATTGGGTAGATAGTCAACAGTGCGATCGTACAGATATAAATTTTCAATGCAGAGATTTCATCTTCAATTTAGTGACTTTTTTCGTTTGACAACCGTTATGGCTAGAGTCATTGCAGGAGCAACATATTATTCTTCCGGAATATTGGTAGTTTTTGCACATTTTTTACATTCGAATGAGTTTAGAGCGATGCCCGATAGTCCAGACATTTTGTCGAATCGGTGTATTATATTGAATCAACGTCGTAGTAGTCCGGATAACTTAAGCTGAACCCTTGTTACAATCGCTGCACTCGATGCAATCTATGTTACTTTCTCTGTATTGGTAATGTAATTCGTAATGGTAGTCGTATTTTATAGGCAATCTGGCAACGTTATTTTAAGAAAACACATGAAATCGTGACCGCTTACTTAAATATCAACAAGCGGATATGAAACGTCAGTGAAAAGTAGCGAAATATATTTCAAATAGCTCACTAAAACTGCTCACTTTCACCTTAAGTAGTAATTTCATAGGTAGTTTGATATTAATTCTAAATTTTAGTTTTAAGAAAAACACTTTTACGAGATTATTTTATAGAACTTTGAAAATAATAGACGAAGTGACAGTTGTGCACTGTTTCGCGATATGTGTTGCCAACATGTTTCATTCCGTCCCCATTGCAGCTCCACCGCACAGCGGGTTCACTGGGTTGGTCCCTCTTCGAGGAGGCTCCTGGATAGGAGACCGACCAAAAACACAACGGTCATCATAGCCTAGACTAGACAGAACCATTATGATTTTTTTTGGGTCGCAGCTGTCGATATGCTAGGCCGCATTGGCGTTGTTGAAGTTGGGTCTAGAGCGTACGCAAAGTGATCACTTTACCGCCATTAGCCCTCCACCACTGCGAAGCAAACCTGTGATGGAGGCTTGTCGATCACACCGGAAGACCTCATATCTATCATCTAAGAGTTCGCCGCTTAGAAAACTGTCAGTCAGCCATGTTTCAGGAATAGCAAGCACATCCATATGGATGTGATTGTCATTACTGAAATATGACTAACTGACATCTCTCTGCGTTCACTGACATTTTTCACTGACATGGCTCACTGATATTTTTCTTTTAATTCAGTGTACTCATAAACAGTTAGTGACCGGATGGCTGAAACTGTGATATTTCAGTCGTCCATTTGTATGGCAGCATAGGGCTTGCCTAATGGGGCTGTGATGACTATCTTGTTACACCGGGTCGGCTCGACTCACGGCTCAGCTCATATCCGGCAGCCTCTTCGAAGAGGGACTAATCGTTTGCCCTGGACGGTTGATGTATTGGTCGGTTTACACGCCTTGCCCAACTGATGAATAGCCGGGGGGAGTCTTAAGAAGCGTAATACTTCTTAAGACGCGGGAGTAAATGTTGCCGAAGGGTCACCTGTTCCTAGAAACGACCTGTTGTCCACCCGATCTCGAGTTGTGTGTCCGATTAAAGGATGCCACGTATCGGCGATATTTCTGAGTAACGCATTACCGCGTTATCACACCAGGTAGATGTCGCGCAAGAGACTTCGAGCCCGAGAGACTAAACGTGTGGATGGAGAAATCCATCTAAATTTAGTTGCAAGGAAGTGAGGCCAGCCTGCTCGGTTTAGCTTTGCTTGCCCTGTATTTCGCTATTGTGGCGCTGTTTTCTGAAAATAATTAGTACCAGAATGTTTGTATTATTTTGCAAGAAGGATAAACAGTTGTTCGGCGATGGATGTTATCTCTTTCCTTCGCAACTCGTGAGCGTTCACGTGCATTTTCTTTCTTTTGATACAATATTAACTTCAAATCAAGCCAATGGGAATATGAACTTCATGTTCAATATTTTTGTGTACATTCAACAGCTCAAGTTGTAATAAACGACTTATACTATGGATTTTGTCATAAAATTTCCAATATGGTTGGACTAAGCGTAGTAAAATATTTAAATGTATTGATCATAGAAGACATTACGTTGTGTAATACGGCATGAATAAAATAAAACATTTAGCTGCGCTTACTTATCAACACGTCATGTAACACCTTGGAAATTTCATTATCAACGCCTCCGAGTTGGTAATAGAAAACAAAGTTAGAACCAGGTATTATTAAAAAACTATTACTCAATGTGAATACTTTTTACAGGAGAGCAATAAAATTGTTTGGTGAAAACAAAATGTCGGACAATCTTACTGCAAGAAAAGTTGTTGAGCCTAATGAGATAAATTTATAGAAAACATTTCAACATTAATAATTTAAAGGTTTAGGAGTTGGAATGCTCAAATTTTGCTGGACTTTACTTTAATAATTTCCCTACATTTGACAAATAAACGCATACTTTTATATAAAATTAAATTAAACATTTTATCTTTTGCAATAATTTAGGCCATTTATTAAATTTAGGAATGGTTAAAAACACGCGTCTGCTTTTCAGATCAATTCTTATATGCTTACTATTTTTAGCAATATCCCAAGCACAAGGCATGTAAGTTTATATTAACATTAGTCACTCTTTTTGTACCATTGCCATCAGTAGACATTCATAGGTACATATTTTAAAACACCTCTACAGTACAACCCATAGTATAAAAAGAGTGGACTAATAGTAATATACATAGTGTGTGTATACCAGTATTGGCAGTAAAACTGAATGCATAACTCAATATGGCCAAAATATAAAGTGTGTTTTTAAAATACACGATTTAGTTTGATATAAAAATTACTTTCCAGGAATGATTCACAACAATAAATATAAATTACTCTAGTCAGATGGATGGTGGGTGGTATCTAAATTAAGGCATATCTTTTTGTTGTAATGGCCGTATTCTATCAAAGGTTGGGGATCATAACTGTATTCACTCTCGAAGCTGCTGCATTAAACAGAGATGTTGTGCTTTATCCATACCACCCTCTTTTGAGCCTGGATGCCCTCGTTCTGCCTAATCTTCAGCGACCTTCAAATCTTCTCGGCATTTCTAGTTGCAGTGTTCTGTATTTCGAGCCCCTCATTAAGTGTCCGAAGTATTGGAGTTTCCGTTTTTTTGATGGTACTGAATAGTTGTGTATTTTTCTTCATTCGACTCATTATTTTAACACTCGACACTCTGCCCGTCCACTAAATATGGAGCATTTTTTTCTATAAACCCATACTTCGAAAGCCTCCATTTTCTTACATCGGCTCTGAAGAAAGATCCAACATTCCATTCTATAGAAGAGCGTGGAGAATAAGTAGCACATTAGAATTAGTATTTTGAAACGCATTTATTGATTTTGGCTGCAGAGAAGTTTATTCATCTAGAAGAAGCTAGCTCGAGCAAACTCAAAACAGATATTTACTTCCTGACTGTGAATACAAAAGATATTTCTTTTAATTAATCTTATCATGACTAAACAAAATGTTAAAAAAAATCTATGAAAAAAAAACAAATACAAATAAAATCGTGTAACAATTAATTAATTGTCAATATAATATAATAAATAAAATTAAATTTAAATTAGAAGTTAAAAGGCCGAAAATAAAATAAAAACCTAATAGTCTATTATCTAAAACATAGATATCCAATTTTAATTATCTAAGTCGACGATTAAGTTTATGTAGATTTCCTCCTTAAATTTATTCTCATTTATGTTGAATAAGTCGATATTCTGGAATCGATTATTATAAGTATATTCGATGATTTTAAGTATTAGGCGGTATATGATGGAATTAAGGGCAAATCTAGTATGAGCGCGAGGGACTTCGAACTTACTAGGAGCTATTGTAAGTGTGCCAAACACAATTACAGACAATCCGTTAAGAAAGCTCTAAGCTTTCGAAATGTGGGTCTTTCTTAGAATATTATGCATATGCTGGGTTTATAGAGTCTGAACTGATGATAGCTTGGCGTTTGAGCAAGAACCTGGAAATATTAATGGCAATAAAGACCCGTACATATGAATAATTCATGTCGTACGTCATCCCGAAAGACATAACATTAAGCAACTGATAATTCAAGGCAAAATAGCAGGAAGAATAGGTTCGAGACGAAAAAGAAAATCTTTTTTATCTATGGGACTGGTTTAAAAATCCACCACATCCTCGTTTCCAGCTGCGGCTAATTAAGTTGCTGTAGCCAATATGATAGCCACTATTCGGTAGAGGATAAAGCAGCAAAAGAAGAAGAATAAGGGAGGCGTATTGTCAAACTGGATTCGATCTAGCACCATGTGACATTCTAGTTTTTGACCAAAACCTTGTAACACTAACGACTCTCTGAAAAGATTTATATTTGCTTAATTGAAAAAATGTTTTTAAAAAATGGTGCCTAACGTGGGGTGCTTTCGAGGAAAAGCGGCCAAAACCAAACAAATCAATATACCCCCGTCAATTTCTATACTCTATACAATCGGCAGAATCAATGCGTGCAAAACAATTCTACTGTAGGAGGACATTTACCGCCCGCTCGCTGGTCGAGTTTATACTATTGTGCAGCCCACATTGGATATAATTCTGACACAGTAGATTAAAAAAAAGCATATGAATATTGACTCCCAATTTTGAAATATAAAAATAAATTTGGAATCGGAATGACGAAGTTAATTGTATACTTTTAATGAAATTCATTATGAGGCACCCAGGTGAGAGATGAGCCATGAGTTGGACAGGCCACAAAAAACAAACTCTCCTTGTGGTCCAAGCTGCATCATAGCAACATTAAGCTCCATCATAAACTAATTCACTCATCTTTTCTTATATAGGAAAGTGTATCCGAATGGCTTTTATCAACATGTTTCATTATTACAGATATCCACAAGGACCATGGCCAGGACAACAGGGTATAGGTCCTCAAGGACCGTACGGACCTCATGGGCCTCAAGGCCCTTTTGGCTACCCGGATTCTCGCGACTCGCGCGAAAACTGGAATAATGAACCCTGGCATTCATCTTGGTCCTACTCCGAATATGAGAACCCGCACACTCACGTCACTTTCGAGGCTCCTGGTCGCAATTACGATACTCAGTTTTAGAATAGCAACCCGTAAAAATTACAAATAAAATGCTTTGTACAACATTTATGTGTTACTTTATTCTTGCTCTAAAATTTGAAAAACATCTCTGCCAATCTTGTAATAGAGTATTTCCATGGTTTTCTGAAAAAATAGCCTTGCTAATTTCTGATCTTCGAAGAACTTGGATATATGACAATTACTTAACTTCTGTAAGAACCATAGGTTCTCACAGCTATCATATGTTTTCACAGCAGAAGATAACCCCACTTTGTAAGACAGCTTAAGAAAGCTCCAATAGTAGCAGTGAGCAACCAGCTTTTTATTCATTGTCCACAAACTAGAGATCGAGACATGAAATTAGTAATTTTAAGGCACTTTCTTTTCGCAAAATATAAAATTTTAATAATTTAAATAGTCTCAAATATCCATCATTCTAATTGAAGCGAATTCGTAGCCGTTGAACAGTTGTAAAATAATGTTTTTCAATTATACCAAAATGTACCGTTTCTCATCAGAGCAAATTGCTCGAGCGTCAAGATCAAACCGACCGTCTCACAAAACATAAACGTAATTTTCGATTTCAAGAATTTTATCTGAGAAACATACAATGAAATGCTATGTCGACGAATAGTCAAATGTCATATAATTAAATTTTATATACTTTGTAAAATTCGAATCTACGTCGAATGCGGCCAAGAGCATTTTTCTATAATTCATTTTAATGATTCATTGCCGTTCGGTAATTCTCAGTAATTTATCTCAGGGCCTCATGCTCCCTCTCTGTATGTTTCTGTCTGTCTCTTTGGAAGTATTCATTTTGGGGAGAATATTTATATTTCAAATCTCGTATCTCAATCTATTTTCGTCTACATCTCTGGAAATATATAATTTTAATAATCGTTATGTTTCGAATCATATATTTCTATCTCTCTATTTAAGTCTATATCTGGTAAATTTTAATCTAAATAATCTATATATTTCCCATCACATAAATAATTATAATCAATATAGCGAACAGGTAAGGCGACCACGGATATTTCTTTTCCATTTTTGAAGGGTAGAATCATTTATAAACGCACGACCGTGGAATAATTCGAGCGGTTGCAAGCAGTCAATCTACCCACAATAATTCCAGATCCGTTCGGATTTCAGTGGCAAAAAGAAGTCATTTTACCACGTTTTCATTAGGTCACTTTCTTGTTTGTCTGTATACCTGTTAGGTACAAAATTTGCAATCGATTTTAAACTGACTTTCCGATATCCGATCATGCTGAAACACACCTTTGGTTCTGGAAACAATACAATAAATATGCTTTTAGTCCGTTTCAACTTAGATTATTATTACAATTAAATAAACAGCGCCATCTAGTAGTAGCAGTAGAATAAAGGCTGCAAGCAAAACCTGGAAATGCGTTTTATGCTCTGTTGGAAAGGCTGTAAAAAATGTACATTTGCCACGTTATACCGTCAGCGCCACCAGTCAATGTAGCAGTGATCCCAACATATCCGTTAAGTCTACTCCAACATCTAGCCATCCGTCCAACGTGTTTATGTCAGAAACCTCCGTCAAAAAGGAATTGGCTTCATTTGAGTCTCTTATTACTGCGCACATTGCTGGAATTATTAAGACCAAATGTTTATTACACGGAAACAAATCTGATGAAATTGCTGCACAAAACAATGCGATACTAGAGGATATTGCATCAATGTCTTCAAACTATGATGAAATAAATAAACGTATCACTCGTGTGGAACAAAAATGCGCATCCATAAAAAAGGTGGAAGAATCCAACATGATTCTTGGTAAACATGTCTCCTTTCTTGATGATAGGCTGGATGCGATCGATTACAAGCATATCGCTGAGGCCGTGGAAATTCGCGGCCTACCTCATGAGAATCTGAACCAGTGCATATCCGATATCTGCAACTTCATTTGTCATAAAATGGATTCTCTCCAAATCCTCTCTATTCGACGACAACCTAACAGTAACCCGTCTAAAAAGACTCCGCCATCGGTTATTGTGAAATTTAACAGCCAAGACTATCGTGACAACTTCCTAAAATCGTCTAAATTGTTTAATGTAAAATCTAAAAACAACAGCAGCAAGCTCAACACATCTCACTTATAAATGACGGGAGAGTCGCGACCTGTCTATATATCTAAGTACTTAACAAAATGATCAAAATATATTCAAATGTTAACGAAGAACTTTTCAAAAGAAAGGAACTATTATATGCACTTCGTTGAAAGAATGGGCAAATTCTCTTAAGAAGCAAGAAAATGCTAGAACATTTCATATCAAAAACGAGGAAATTCTGTCACAGATTAGTTAAACTTCTATTACACAATTGTACTCACTTTCTCTTTCAATTGTAATCTTTCCATTTTTCTGTGCTTTATTATTATTTTCATATTTTCGAGTTTACCGCTCCTGCTTATTTTTCTATAATTATTAGTATCCTTCGTTTTTATTTCAATATGTATATATTATTGCACTAATAAAGGATGTTTTTTATAGAGGTATAGAACTTTGAAATGGAATAAAACAAAGATGATTTTTTTAAATTGACAT
>JAOPUG010000004.1:14959691-14972073 GCA_027564375.1 Micropterix facetella | reverse complement strand
TGATATATGTCACATATACTATTACTAAAAAAATAATATGTATAATAAATAGTTGAAATAGACATCTTATACAATTATAGAAAAATTATAAAAACACAGTCATGTTTTCTACATATTGTGTTATACAAAGCGATTCTTATTTCCTTATTGCTTCCGCGATTGAGCATTCACTCAACAATCAATCAAACCGCCTCCTTTATTTGCACATTATACATGTATAATGGCGTATATATTTATTGCATATAATATATTATTTTGTCTATATCATATGCATAAGATAAAAAAATAAATAAACAGTGATCAAATCGGCCATTATATCGGTGATTTGTCGAAGAACACGAGAAATAACAGTATCGGTAGGCGATAATATCTATCGCAACGGTTCCCAGTCACAAACCACCGGCGATAGTCGATCGAGCAGTAAAATGTCAATGCGAATGGCAGTAGCAAAAAATCGAGTTTATTTACGCGCCTTATAACGTGCATCGCAATCGTACATTACTGAAATTTACTGCTTCCACTGGTGGAGGGATAGGCATGTCCTTACCTACCTAGGCTATCGACGCAACCGCGGTTTTCCCGGTTTCTACCGATTCCCGGCGATAAAACGGGTGAGAAATGCAGGCTTTCGTGAAGTCCTGGAGTGTCGTCTAACCGTATCGTAATATTAGGTATATTTTAGATGCGACGTAAGATTTATATATAAATAACTATTTACAAAACATAAATATGTTATATGAATGTTTCACGTGGCTTAAGTGACATTTTATATCTCTGATTCAAACATAAAGTAGTGTTTTTAGACTTAAGGCTACGATGTATGTAAAAAAACTCATACAAATCTCATAAGAATATCTCATACAAATGCGCCGAACGAACGAGATACGGATTAGCGCATTTATAGTTATAAGAAAATAAATAGAAATGTGCTGTAGAACATATGATTTCTAAAATACAATAATATTTTGAAAAAAAACATTGAAGCTACTGCCAGTTAAATGTATAGTTATAGTTTATGTGAAAAATACCAATATAAAAAAAAATAAAATAAATAATATTCAATAGTGAATATGGACGAAACTTGCACTATTTATATATTTTGTTTTATCAAGAAAAACTATTTTTTTAAAATTTTGCGATAGTCATGTAGTTTATAACTATTGCTTAAATGCCTTCCTATTTTTTCAGTTTCTTTTTACTCTTACTGCTGCAGTGTAAGCAGTGGGTCAAAAAATACTCTAAAATTAAAATTTCTATATAGCTCCCAGCTTTATTTTTTTTACACAATTTTCCAATCCTTTTTATGGAAAAATCTGCAAATGATATTTCTTTAAGAAAGGTACCGCGAGTTATGATAATTCTTTTAGTTTGCTGACATTATCAGTTAACTCACTACACAGTTCAAAAATTACCGATAATATAATCGTCGAAATTTACATGCATCATCGCCCCAAGAGCGTATCTCAAGAATATCATAATGACGTTAAAATGTTTAAAAAAACTATCTCGGTTAGTGTTAATATATGTTAATTTATGACTATGTTAATGTCAAACAATATTGAATATAATATGGTAGCTCGGGCGCAGAGTGCGATTGCGAATTATTGCATTTTTATCGCTAAAATAATTTCAGAAATAACAAAATACTCGCAATTGACTAATCTAATTGTAATTTTTTTTCGAGGAATGTTTTAATCATACAAGTCGATAACTTCTTTGTGTTCGACTGTAGCAATAGACAAAATATAGTCAAAATTTGACAATTCAATAAATTATTTCTCTGTGGTTTTTTTTTCAAACTCTGTATATTTTTAATGCATCACTTCACTAGATCTTATTCCTCAAAGTCGAATAGTAAAATATCCAAAAACATAATAGGCGACTTAGCAAATAGGTATGGGCCAATAGCTGTTTTAGCAGCCTGCGCCGTCTCTGAAGCGGAAATCAACCCCTTTTCAGCTCAAATGTTATGTCCAAGTTAGTATCAGCTTCAAATTTCGAGTGGAATCCTAGGACAGATATAATATACTTACATAATAATATGTAGGTACACAATGATCCCGATTACGTTTCTTCGTGAACTAAAATTGGGTATTAGTTCATGCGAACGAGACAGAGCAATACGTTGGAGTAAAATATGAAATGAACAATCGTCGATTTGCCAGCAACCCCGTTGTCTATCTGTTAATAGCCACTCGAATAAGTTTGAACATATTTGGTACGGTCTTAGATTCAGGCTCTTTATTTTCGGCGGTAGGTAGTTTTAATGCAGACAAGTGTCAACCATTCATTTTACATTCCGCTCTTACTTATTGCCCTGTCTTGTTGACATGAAATAATTTTCGTTATTAGTTCACGAAGAAACGCGATCGAGCCCAGTAGAACACAACACTTTAACATGCAATCGATATACAAGAGTGACAATTCCTATTTTGTGTTAAATTGACGGAATCTGACCCAAAACACCTTAAAAATCTCTATTCTGTACAAGAAAAAATGCTCAATTCATGAATATCATCTGAGTCTAGTTGAAAAAAATTATAGCTATGTTCATATACCTACACTTATAATTAGGTACTTCTGGCAAAAGCCACTAAGTTCAGACTAGCCAAGTTTGCCCGAGTTGTAGTAATGATGGATTTAGAAGTACTTACATGGATTTAGTAATTTTGACTTTCACAGATTGGATTCTATGTTTGATGGTGCGTTAAGAAATTGGACATAAAAGACTCTCAAGAAGACCGAATATATAATTTAAACGGCCAGTGAAAATAAACGCTCAAGAGACATACATATACGAAGAAATAGGTAGTTACTTTAATGTTTGAGATATAAAGTAAAATAAGTTTGGTTTTGTATTTGAAATTTTCCTTTTATTTGTTGGTCTGGTACACAACTGTGTGGTTTTACCAAATAGATCAACATTCAAATGACACAACGCTTCTAGAACAAAGTACTCAGAGGTATTTTAAACGCACCCTGGTACATAAGAAACGACGATCTCCATCGGGACCTCGAAGTGGAATCTTTTAGTAATATTATCAAAAAATATGTTGAAGCCCATGGACATAGGCCTTATCACCACGTGAATGATAAGGCCATCCAGCTCCTCGATAACACGGACGTAAAGAGAAGACTGAAAAGGACAAAACCATTTGAGTTAGTTTACAGTAATGATAGAGTAATTAGTGCTGAGAGTGCTATACGTAAAGAACACATAAATAAAGTGTCTTCCCCTAGGAGGAGTGTTAATGGACACATTCTTAGTTAAGTCAGATTAGAAGATTAAAATTAAAATACTTATTATCCTTCAGATTAGATTGTATTTCAATGACATATCCAATGTGGTATATCATTTATTAAAAAAAAAGGTATTATTCAATTTAGTTTGTTATTTTCAGAAAAGGGTCTTTATTTCTATTTCATTAACCTCTACGTCATTTTCCTTCTTCTTATTATTTGTTTTTTGTCTCAATCGAAGGTTTTCTTCTATGGAAATCAAACAATCGTGTGGTAAAATATTTTATATTCATTTAAGGAAAAAAATGCAGCTGGAACCCTCAACTAATTTATGATGAAATATCTGAATGCTGTTAATAGTTATTTGCTTTTTCAGCATAGTCATGATTTGTTCAATAAAATGAACTCACATTAGGGGAGGGGTATAAGCGTGATCGATTTAAGGAATACATGATTTCTCTATGAATGATTAAATGTTTTCAAAATAAACGATATAATATAATATATTAATATGCTATTTTAGAAGCAGCATAATACTGTAGAAGCAGCATAATCACAAACAAGAAACCATTGTAAGTTTTAACTCTAATAATTTCATAAATCTCCTAAGACCAGTCGAAAATCATCAATTCCTCGTGGAATTAGCCGCTGATCTAAAATATCATAAATACTTATGAAGTTCACCTATTTTAGCTATACATAAAGAAGGAATATCCGAGTAGGTAGTATATACTTATATCAAAACACACTCTGTAGACTACGAAGGCGGCGACCCAATACAATATCTAAGTGGCCGTAACGCGATAACAACTAAACAATATTACATGAATGAGCAGTGAATAGGAATAGGTAATACATTATCATGCCGAAAAGCTTGTGAACATGGTGATAATATATCATCATGTCAAGGCCGCAGACGAACCACATTGTCTAGCCCATAGGAGAGCAACAGTTGACTTTCGAGCGATCCTCTTTCTTATTGGAAAGATTTCATCATAAATTCCATGTCAGCCAATCCACTGATGTGCACTTAAATAGAAATGAAACAATTAATAAACATTAAAGAGCAATTAAATTAAAAGCTATATCCTTATCAGCTAATTTATTTAATAGGAATATTAATGGATCTTATTAGCGCGCAAAATTAGGCACTTCTATTTAATGAAACAGTCTTAATGCTAAACTTTGAAAAATATAATAGGCATGTTAATATTTACAAGTTTATAGTTTAGTTGGTTTTGTTCCTGGGAAAAAAATTATTAGTTTCGATGTCGAGAAAGTAGCATACACATTGCAGAATTTTACGTCTAAATGTATTGACAATTAGGTACCTAAGCAATTTATTTAAATAACCTAATTTAACTCATGTTTTCCATATTTACAAAGCTAACTTCTTGGTCAAAAGGTAAAATCAGAATAAAAGCTATTTTTAAACATAAATTCAAATAAAGAAAATTGCGTATCTCAAACGGGATAGTATGATGATATCCATGGTTGAATTTCGAAGAGACAGTGAAAACCACCTTCAAAATATGCATTGATTCATTCATTTCTGTCCATGGGTGTTTCACAGCAAAAGTCATTAACCAATACAGTTAAAATATAGACTGAATTAATCAATCCAATAACACTGCATAAGTAGATTTTGGACATACATTTCCTTTATATAACTCTAACTTCAATCAAATAGCAAAAGTCGTTAAGATAAGGATAGATTAGTAGAAGCCTAAGCGAGAAAACTCTAAATCCCTTGAATGATGAGCAGCAGATAACGAAAAAAATATCAAGAATTGAATGACTGAATACTTGTTTCGATTTAAATATTGTTACATCTCTGAGACTGTGTTATCGGGAAGAAATAAAATATATACCTAGATATACTTTTTAGGGCACAAAATATTTGTTGCATGGATTCCTCCTAGTTATATTTTAATAGTTTAATTTTAAAATATTTTATTATTACCGGAACTACGTTGGCATACAAATTTTAGGTCAAAAGAGAAGTACCTAGGTCAAAACATCAAAAGGAAATATGAAATCGAAGATTATCGCGGTTGCTTGACATTATAAATATGATAAAACGAATTTACCGCATGAAATTTATAACACCGGACTTTTCGGCGATGTTGCAACCGCCATTGTCCAGGGTAGCCTGGACAACGGCGTTTGCAACATCGTCGAACTTCGGGTGTTATAAACTTCACGCGGTAAATTCGTTTTATCTTATTTATAATCAGAAGGAAAATTTCTAAAAATTAAGTACAAGATTTACCTAAACGGACAAAGGTCCTACTGTCATACCTACTGATAAACTAGCTAGAAAACATGTCAAGTTGAATAAATACATCTAAAAAAAAATAAGGGACGTAGATGTGATATATAAACGTGGTTTGTGGGTCTAAATTAGGTTGCCATTTATGGTTTAAAATACCTAATTGCTACATACATCTCCAGTAGTACCCAATTCAAAGACATTATTTATATTTTTTATTAAATTGATTGTCAGTTCCAAAGGAATGCAGTTAAACAGATAATATATCCACAGAAATGCAGTTAAACAGATAATATATCCACTTCAAACGTCACACTAATTTCCATACCAAATCTGAAATCTTTCTGTAATCAAAAATGTTATGACAAAACTATTATTTATTTACCTATACAACATGTGTTGCTGCTATAATGGTTATTTTAATCGATATCGTAAAAGAATAATGTTTTTGATATATCAATTTAAATAATGAAAATTTACTTCATGCACAGGCCACAGCCAAAAAATAAATCCTATCTAGTCAAGGAATCGTTAAAATCCTCTCGTCTTGTATTGCCATATTGCCAAATGCCTCTTGCCATATTGCGTAAAGCAATTTGTGGTAGGTACCTTTAACGTTTCCACTAAAATAATCCTTTTCATCGGAAATATTTCCAAAAGACATAAAGATCTCAATAATAAAACCGCTCTATATACAAAAAAGGTATTAAATATAATCAGTAGTGACAGGCCAAAAGCGATCTTGACTGTGTTTTCCAAAGTTTTCGGAAAGCTATGACGAACAGAATTTATAATTTTATATAATTCTTCAGATTACTAAATCCAAATCATTGTCTATTTCAAAAATACAAATTCACCAGAAAAGCTGTGGAAGAAATGCACAATCTGTCCTTAATTCTTTGAACGATGTCAAATCTATTGTGTTATTAGGTCTTGTCTTTAATTAGTTTTTATGTAGGTTCACACACATATTTATAACAATTTAAATTTTCGCCATAGAACAGGCTATAGCCTAGTTAGGCGAAATTAAAATAGGATCATTGGCATATTATTTTATCAGTTTTTTGTTATTTATACTTATATGAGTTTTTGTTTATGACATGTTAATTGTATAAGTTGTCCATTTTACTATAGATTATTGTGAATTACACGTGACAATAATTAAATTAAATTAAATAGAAATTAAAAGAAAATCCCTCGAGTAGGGAAAGCACTACCTAGCAGGTCGAAAACAATGTGACGAAATTAGTGATAATATGCCGATAAAAAACCTTTCCAAATTCGACATAACAAGCATTCTCCAAGGAATTGTGACAGGCTGATTGGTGTCGTTGTGTATATCAGTGACCTTCCATATATTATAAATTACCAAACTATACCATTTACCCATGATACGTCTCTACTAACATAACTACTCAAAAAATAACGAATCATTTCAGATAGAAATTGGATAAATATTACTAGCATTACTCAATTGGCTCACTGACCACAATCTTACGTTCACCACGAGACAACCACCATATTACTCTTATAAAAGAACATCCCCAAACTATCAAAATAAAATTTCAAAATAATGTACTTACAAAATGTTAAATAATTTTCTTTATTATTCCAGATTGTAATTTAATTTGGAAAGAACCTGCAATCGTAACGATTCGTAGTAATTATTATAAAAATTAATAAAAAAATACCACCGAGCAAAAGCACAGCAATCAAGGCATACCATGAGCATGATTGAAATATTGTGAATATCACCATGTGGGGAAGTAAGTAGTACCTGACTGATTCATTTTTCGTTACGCAAAAGCGCTGTTAGCGAGTACGTAGGTATTAGGGAAAGCTATAGGCCGCTTTCAAAAGACTTCGTTTACTAGCAATCCCTAGTCCAGGAAATAAATAAACTTTTTATGACAATCAGAGGATTTTCAAAACAAAGGCGAAGGATACAAGCACAACACAAGAAAGAAAGACGAGCTCTCTCTGACGAAGCCCGACTTAATTAGTTAAAAATGAACACATCTACAGGGGAAACGCTATAATCCATAATTAAAATTGCCAGTAAAATTTGAAAACTAATATATATGAATATTTTAAAGCGTTTATATAAAGAAATTATTAATTTACACGTGTAACTACAGTGTCAATGACTATATGGACGATGAATTTATTACGTGATTGATGTGAAAGATGCGAGGATATTTGTTGTACATGCGTAAGTTATGGTTTATTATTTATTATTATAAAATTATTAATTATTTTCAAGTTTCGCTATATTTCGGAACAAAATACAGTGGTTGAGGATTTGCGAAAGTAAAATTTACATACATACCTATATTATATCCATAATCCCTTTATAACACCACTTCACTTACATACTCTTATATATCTTATACAACTCGTAACTCGCTTTTCGAGCCACCGACTTCCAGTCAAGATAATACTCACTCAATTCTCATGTCATAAACGCCCGGGCGCTAGTCGCCTTCAAGTAGTCATTCAAGAAACATTTTTTCTCTCAACAAACCTAGATCTTTATACCCTTTCTTATCGCATCATGTATTAATTTTCGTACCTAGACATATTGCTTTTGCTATGTTGATAGCTACCGCTTTGTGAAACTTCCATGTGTATCTGCAATGGTTGGCTGTATAATATCGTGGTGTAATGAAAAGCCCACCAGTTGTGTTATAATGGTTGTTTCAGAAAGTATTGTTTAGCGGAGCAGGAAGATAGAGCACATCAAGGCCTATCCGGAACTCACCGAATTTTGATAGTTTCGGAGTTATAATTTTTATTTTTATTTTCTGTCGGTCTCCCATTTGACAAGATGTTTTTGCAGTTACCTGAGTAACTATGACAGATTTCTGATTTTATGTCAAATTAGCTGATTAACTGCTTAATCCAGCGCAATAACATATACTTTCATAGCTCGTAGCATGGTCCCAAAAAAGTCAAGAAAATCAAGTTTGATAGGCTTAGATTTTCCAAAACTATTGATAAACTTTTTTCCAGTACATACTTCAGAAATATTTTATATGCTATTTAAGCGAGCCGAAACGTAACTCGTGCTGCAGAATTGTAGAACGGCCTCTCACTAGTACCGTCCTCATCTGACGTCCTCCTATACTGTCAATGGGTCCGAATATAAGCTGATTTCATGGCGTTTCACTTATAGCTTCATCCTAAAAATATATTCCTATTTTAGGAGGTAACTGCAGATTTGTTGTTTTTTAAATAAATGGAAAAAAGAATAAAATAAATAAAACTGATTAAAATGGGTTTATTCCAAAAAAAATATTAAAATGACGGTCCCCTTGGTTAATGTTAATGGAGCATTTTCCGAAGAAATTCTCGTCGGTTGTTTTTGATATATACTACCGTTTCTCTCAATTTTCACGTTTATTACTCTAAACTGAAACATTGTTTTATTTAAACAGGCTCTTTGTAATCTCTCCACATGCATTAATCACATCACAACTACATGCATAACCACATGCTGGTCGGAGGATCCTGGAGGCCAGGCTATGGGTCAGCCGTGACAATCCATTTTCCTACATTTGAACATTTGGTTGGGATAATTCCTAATATCAAAGCATATTGACATATTACACCATACTTTTGAAATACGATGCTGCCGAATATCGATGTTTATTTGGGGACGAAGGAAGGAACGAGAACATTAAGAGAAACCGAAGAAAACATTAAAAACAACTGATGAGCGCTCAGAGGCCTAAAAAAGAATTTCTTTCGGCGATATCGCTATTGCATTGCCCGGGTTGTCATTTCATTTTTTTTGTAATAAACATATTACCTATAGGTACCTAATCAGTTTTCCTATTTATTCAGTTTTTCGGTATTCTCAAAAGTTTAAATTTTGCACTTAATACATTTAAAATGTTTTTTTGTGAGGCAATTTTTATGTTTTTATAAAATATTTGTTGTGGGGCTTTTTAAGGGTTATTGAGCCTTGTATCAATGCGGCAATTTCTGGTCTATTGTGATCGCCACCATAGTTCCGTGCTAAGGTTTGCATCATTTAAGAACAATATTATGGTTTTGGCTCGGTATTATTTTACCTCTTCGGTTGGGAGGTAGTAGTCCAGGTGGGTGTTTCTATTATGAATCAGCGGGTCACATTCGCATACGTGCATGAGTGAGGCCATACGTGCTAGGCCATGAATTAGCAGGATAATTATCTGACAAAATATGAAACTATATCAATTATCTACGTAAATAATACGTTACCTCAACTTTTTTTTTATTATCAATATTTTCGAAAAACAAAGCTTATCAACTTTTTCTTTTCCATTTTTTGGACCTTGCTAAGACTTACGAAAGTAAATATTACTGTCCCGAATTGGGCAATTAGTCAGGTAATTTAAAAAAGAATCACAATTCTGTCAGAGTTGTTTATATTATAACTGCAAAAAAATCGTCAAACTGGCAGAGACATAAAACATTAGGAAAATTCATAACTCTGAAACAATAAAAAATCACAGATTATATATAGAGGTGCTCCGTATAGGCGACGAGGTGCGTTTCACCTCTCTACTTCGGCGTAACACTACTTTATGGGACACCCATCATGTAATGCATTCTATTGTGTTATACGTATGTGTTATATGTGTAAATTTGCTATGTAATGCAATAAAACCTTGGCAGGGCGAAAACCCAAGGGTTTGTCAAACTTCGCCCATATGATTATTTTCTTGTATTATGTATAATATATCAGGATATTCAGGGTAGTCTAGAATAACTACCGGCACTGAGCACGTAAACTATAAGAGATCCATTGTGCCGCTTCCGTAATTATCCTCTCAATGATAAGGATTTACTCTCTGGAAAAGGTTCAAATTTTACGCCGGTGATGAATCTCATGACATCCTTAAATATACTTCCGCTTTAATTGCTCTGAGAGAACAAGCTCTCCAAAAACTTTGTGTGGTTGTAAGTGATCCGTTCGATGTGATGGATCGACCCTAGGCGACATGCATGTACCTTAGTTAAACGTCTCATCATTTTTTTGTTATTTCTACCGTTTATTCCTTGTTAAGCTCTAAATATGCATAAAATTGATTGTATGGGGACAATTTGTATAGCAGGTACCCCAACCGTAAGTCGTACCTAACCCAAAATCAAATGGGCTCTGCGCATTAGCCATAACGTTTAAAACGCATATAGTTTACTAGAGTTATAGTGCATAATAACTTCCACACATCCAGACATCCACAGATCCAGACAGACGAATACATATTTTTTGATTTAGACGGACTCTAGGACATATGACACGTCGAGAAAAGGCTTTTTGGACGATTAAATTTCATTACATTTTTCGCGTGATTTTAACACCTCGTCCCCAATTTGGATTGGCGGAAGTAATTCTTTTCAAATTATTCATAAGTAATATGAATATGAACATAAATGGAGACGTATTAGTTTTTACTTGCTCTAATAAAAGTCATTATCAAGAACCGTCACTGTCAACAAATCTACCAATTTGATTGCTACCAATTTATATGTTGTAATAATATTGTGTCTATTTTCAGATTAAAATCGATATTTTAAAATGTTTCCGATCCCAGCATCCCTCCGTTCCCACCATCGCCATTCCCAGGCTAAGATATCGCTTGGCAGGGGTTGTGCTCGCAGTGTATGGCCTCGCATGGCAAGTTATATGCATGGTATGCCGTATTATAGTATGGCGCGTATGCCGTATATATATATGGAGGCGACCACGGCCAACGACCCCTCACTATCGACCACGGCAAACAGTCAAGGGCAAGGGCATTATTCAACCATACTTGACAGCCTTCACGACATTAAGGAATCCAGTTAGAAGCTAGTTCGAATCCTGGGCAGAAATGTTCGGTGCGTGGCTTGTATATAGATAGCTCTTAATTCCATGGCATAGACTAGGTAGGCATGTACCTACTTACCCAAAATATTACCGTATTATGCCTTTCAATATGCATAATAGTAAAGACTGATAAGTAAAGAAGTATTGAATTTGTTTTTAGAGTCATACTCGGAATTAATGATAGGTACCTAACATCTTGGTATCGTAAAAAGCTCCGAAAAAGTAAATAATAAATATCTTCAAACAATGGCATTGCCAAACTGTGCCATTTACTTGTAATAAAAAAATTATAGAAATTTATGCGGCTTTGAGGCTGCTAAGTTTGTTTACATTGCTTATTTCCATCCCATGATGATATATGGCCTAATGTTCTGGGGAATATCAGAAAATTCGATGAGAATTCTTATCTTTCAAAAAAGGGGGCAGTACGTAGTCTTTATACTGCTTCTCCAAAAACTGCGTGTAAGCCGTTTATCGTCGAGTCGAAGATTATGACGATGTACCTACTCGTGCTACTTCCATCAACATATTATATTCGCTCGTAAACATAGATCGGAGGTCCCGACGAATGATGATTTCCATCAAAACAATACCAGAAATAAATTTGACCTACACCTAAATAGGCACCATATTAGCAAGGTGCGAAACCGTTTCCTTCACCAACTCCTCTCTTTTTATAGGTCCCTGTGCATATCAGAAGTCTTGGAAAAAAACAATTCAAAAAAGTAATAATCTATAGCTTAGTCAAAAATCTAATATATGATATAAGAGATTTGTATATGGCTGAATCTATATTCCAAGAGAATCATGCTGTACAATAGAGTAAACTATCCTAATAGTTGACATTTGCCAAAGATGGTAAATTTTATTTTTATAGACGAAGGTTACCTATATTGCTGGATTTGAAAATTAATTTAAATTTTGAATTTTTTTTTGTTTGATTGAGTATATATTCTCATGACTATCAAATTATCACTATGAAAATTATTGTTATAGGCATTGTTTTTTTTTAT
>JAOPUG010000004.1:14848703-14858904 GCA_027564375.1 Micropterix facetella | reverse complement strand
TTTCATGCAAATGAAACTTACGTCTGCGGGCTCACTCGCCTACCAGCGCTTGGTGGTCTGCAATTTTAAAAATTTCATCCGATCTGTGCACGAAATTTGCACATTTAATCAAAGCTCCGGCTGTTTCATCAGCGGCTTCATGCATTTTACAAGAGGTTGCATGCGCTGCAAGCTATCAGCACGTAACGTGGGCGGCGCCGACGCGGCTCTTTTGAGGCTTCGTCTGGCGTCGCGACGACGTCGCTAGGCCTTCAAATTATCGACTGAGATAAAATCACAAGAACGCTGATCAGATAACATTGAAATTGTAGTTTTTGGACTGCGGGATGAGGGGTCAGTTACTATAGTCTTTATTTTAGAGTTCCGTACCAAAGTGTACAAATGGAACCCTATAGTGGAAAGACTTTGATTTTCCGCCCGTCCATCCCCTGTTATCGTCAATTATCTGCCAGTTATAAAGTTATCAATCTGAAAATTTGCGTAGACAAAAAATTTAATTATCCAACATTTTATTTTATTAATATAGAGGGCCAGGGATTCAAAAAATATATTTTCTTACCTAATCGAATCGGCTGTAATAATTTGAAAATGTTTGTTTCTCTGATGTAAAACACAATATCTTTTTTTTACGCTAGCACCAAGCAGACCTCCACACAAGGCTGGCGCGAAGCTTCTCGCATTCACATAAAATAAATTAAAAAATAAGTTTTGTTCAAAATCTAACTTTAATAAGAATAAGAAACATTCTGGTTCTCCGTCTGTATCTCTGTCTATGTATCCATATGTATGTCTGGCTGTTTATTTCATCAATGGGTAGAACTGATTAGAGTTTAGGGGCATCCATAAATTACGTCACGAGGTTGCCATACAAAAGGACGACTGAAAATTACATTTTTAGCCGTACGGACGCCAACTTTTTATTATGTCTTAAGGGGCCATAAAACAAGAACACTGTCCGATTTCGAAAATTCTTTGGCCAATTTGTTTTATTCATTAATGGAGAGAGCTTATAAGATAATGCTTTCGTCCTTAAATTCATCAACGATCTGCCGTATAAACGGACGATTGAGAAATCACACTATCATCAGTACGGCTGCCAACTTTTTATTAGCCGACCAAATTATTAGTTACGAAAAAGAGAATTTCCAAACAATTTTTGCGTTCTTGAGTTACAACATCTGAAGCTGAATGAGTTAATGGGACCTGACTTTTAAACGAATTGTCTGACTTGAAATAATATTTCGCCAATTAGTTTTATTCGTCGTATGGATTAGCTTGATTAAAGCTGCCATATACAAACCGATCTAAAGACAACGCTAGCGTTTTGAAAAGTACTTTTACGTTTCATATTAGGGTAGAGTGGTACAATAGAGCGCAGTTTGAGGTTCTAAAATTTGTGCAAATAAAACTATGCATTTTAGGACAACACAAAAAGTTTCTTTCAACTGTTAGTTGTCTGGTTGTTACAAGAAAAAATACGAATCATCTAACTCCTACCTATCACAACACATAATAAAAAAAGTAAAGAAAGTCAACGTGCGTACTCGTGGGCAACCTGTAGCCCAAGAGTACGCAGTAGGTGTACACCACTGCGCACACAGTGTATGGGGGAAAAATCAATGATAAGATCACAAATTTAATCTCCAAATGCCAAACAGGCTTCCTTCATGATAATAGGATCGACGTTCTTCCTCTTTGTTTTTCTCGGTCGTCTAGACATTCTGAAATCAAAACAGTAAATAATAATGACATTAGGAATTAACATATCGCGCAAGAGTGCGCGCTTACTCTTGCACATTTCGTCCCTGCGCACTCATGCACAGCAGGTGAACATTTTGTCAAGAACGTACTACTACAGCCATCCAAGGCAACCTGTCAAATTGCTGTCTTTCGTCAGCTTTTTAAGTAGATTTATAATGGAAATAATAACATAAGAACATTCTATTGCATTGAACCTTCGCTTGAGAGAGTTTTCAGAACAGATAAATATTATATCGAACAAGCAAATTAGCTGTTTTTTGCCTGGAATCGTAAATAATCGTCTAGATACACACAGCTCGCACAGTAACACGTCAACACTTCACGCTAGCATCTAGCGACTGAATTTGGCAACTAAAGTAAAATAATGGATGTTTATATCGAATTCGTACTCTTGCCCACCGCGCGCTCTTGTACCAATCTATCCTACTAATAGTTTTGTACTTTCGTTTAAGAGAAATTATCAAAATGTTTATATGTTTTTTTTAATATATATATCATAGTAATAGGGGTAGAGGAAAAATGAAATAAAGTCAGTGACTATCGTAATTTTGATATCTAAACAAGTTCATATACAAAAGGAAATATTGGAAAAACAATTAGATATATCTTAATGATATCTCTTCGTCTACTTAGAGAGTTGATTTTTTTAAAAATAATCTTTAAAAATATAAACTGTGGAAAACATTTTCAACAATAAATATTCGAATTAAATTTCTTCTTATACTTATATACCTACATATGAATTAAAAAGAAATTTAAAATATCAATATCAACGTATTGTAAAATCATTCGCATGATATGTTACTTAATAGGGGAGTTTGTATCCTCCTAGAAATATATAGCTTCTATTTACAAAGAAAATATTATTTTTTCAAACTATTGGCGTAAATAAATCTTTTTGTTTTTATAAATCTGGACTTCTGTTTTCAGATAAAAAACAGCAGTTGTAATAACTTATTTCAATAATCTCCAAGAAGGTGACAAATAATATGTCACTAGCATGATGATAATAATATCTCTTATTATCACACTCACTTATATACTGTGATAAAAAGAGATAATAATATCTCGTATTATCACAGCCTTAAGCATTACACTCACTTCAATCGCAAAAGATTGGTTTAATATTATTCTCGTAGTCTCCCCTGGACACTAAAATATTCTTTTCGCGTATTATTTTTTCGAAAAACGCCGACCACTGCCGAAACACCACAATCCCGCGAATCTCATTTCCTTCCGGCTATATGCCCGACAAAAATATTTACTCAGGATAGGCGAAATGATGAAAGTATTTTCCTGTTTTTATCTACTAAGGGTGTTATCTTCAACCTTTCCTCCACAAATCGTCGTACGGTATATTTGAACGGAATAATAATATATCAAATTTTCCTGATATAACACGAATATTGAAATATTTGCCTATATAATTTATATTGATGAATCAAATTGTTGGGAGCCCTAACGAGACCGTATATTGAAACGAAATGCTATTTTTAAACATAAAGATTTTTTCTGATCCCAGGAATATTAACCGTGTGTTAATAATTACCTGTTTATGACTAGTTGGTATATTATATAATTAAATAAATTAAGTAGTGAATGTAGGAAATTACCCGCAAATTACCTATTTATTAAATTGCATGTCTATTAATAAGTACTTACCACAAAGTACTTACGTACGTCGAAAGCGAAGCACTGCCCTGATTCTTAACTAGGTTTAATTAAGTAATGGCGTTGCGGGACCAACTTAAGTTACTTAACAAATTAGTTCCTGTTTTGGGCGGGAATATCAATTAAGTTGTTTAGAGTGCGAGCCGCACGGTGCCAACGAATTTTAATTAGGAATTCATGCCTAGGAACGGCGTTCATTTGTTTATTGCGAGGGCCGGCCCCAGTGCGGCGGTAGCCTTGCTAATTGGCCGCGGCTTAAGCACTACCTAAGGTATCTGTCGAGAGCGCCAAAACAGACTGAGAACTACTTAGCTACTATACTATTTTACTTTAATTAGTCTACATAAGTATTAATTCAGCAGACAAAAATATATAGCCGAGAGGTTAATTATAAACATATGATGATATCCAATAATAAATTTGGCAGGGGAAGAATCCAAAGGTTTGTTAAATTTCGGCATATATCATTGAATACTGACCTCATTATTATCATCTAAACAGAAGGATTGACCCCAAGCTACATGTGCTTACTCTATTTTACACGTTTCGTAACGATCATGTTTTTGTTATTCCCACCGTTTATTCCATTTTAAGCTATAAAAGGCAAAAATCCGTAAAATTCTGACCTCGCATTTTTTGGTTAAACAGATGGATTGTCCCCACGCGACATATACCTACCTTATTTTACTCATCTCATCATGGCCAACAACTTTTCTTTTTACTATTTCCACCGTTTATTCCATTTTAAGGTCTAAAGATGCAAAAAAAACTGATTTTATGGCGACAGTTTGTATGGAGGTACCCCAACATCTTAAAGACGCCAACTTAACTGGGTTCTACACATACTGCACATAACTGGCCATACCTATCGATTGGCGAAAGAAAATTTTAAAAAGAACATAGCTTACTCAAGTTATCGTGCATAGTAACATCCACACATCCACACATAGAGCCAGACATACACATATTTTTTGGTTTAGATGGTCTCTAGGACATGTGAACATGAGAAAATCTTTTGGATGATCAAATTTCGTTACATTTTTCGTATGATTTCAAGACTTCATCCCACCTTTGGGTGGGCCGAAGTAATATAATATATACATCATTTGTAAACTCTTTAATTGTAACGACTTATTATTACAATTATTTTTGTAAATAGATATGAAAGCTGATTATTGACGTTTAACAGCGAATTTTCACATATTAAGTTTGTGAAACGTTTAATTTATTTTGATTAAATGATCTCAAACAAAATAACATCCTCCTTCGGTTATCAATACAATACAATACAAAAACTTTTCATTGTTCACATAAGGTTTACAACGGCGGTCTAATTGACACGAAATTTCTTACAGCCAACCGACAATTCAGTTATTATACATACATTTGCGGTTATGGCAGTAAAGAGAACAAAAATAAAGTATGCCGCACCTTCGGTAAGACCTCATAGTACCTAATCGTTAAAAATTCATAAAATGTGTTAAGTATGCCAAAGTGCTTTAGAAACTCTCTTTTATCTGGAGGGACAAAGAAGCGTATTAAATTCAGTTTAGTGTCACCAGAGGGCAACTGTGTCTATGTATTATTAGCATAACAATGCGACATTGAATGTAAAAACAATCTTAAAATGGCTCTCCCGTAAAATCACAAAAGTGCAGTTATGCCCTTGTCTTACCGTAGGCGCGAAGAATAACAAAAAATCCAATATTTCTAGAAAAGAAGAGGAAAAGGAACAGGACATGAGGGGGATTAGCTTTGTTGAGCGATTTTCAACTGAATTTGAAAAGTGGAAATCGAAGTTGCACTTAACAATAGAATGAAACTGGTCCCAAAGACGAGCTGCATGAACGGCAAAAGAGTGAATGAAGAATAAAGAATTGCAGCTAGGCAGATTAATCATGGTATCCTAACTTGACCGGTATGGAAGACCATGACGGAAGTGTTTTTTATATATTTAAATAGAAAGTGTTTTTTGGGCTATTGAAAGCATTATAAAAAACAGAGATCCTCAGGAATATAACCTTATTGCAATACTCCGATATATAACCGAACTTGCGCAGATTAATGATCTAGGTACCTGCAATGGTGCAGAAGTTTTGTAACCTGTCTAAATTGTTCACAGTGCTCTCCTTTGCATCCAGGTAAGGATCTGCTTAATCCAGTATGGATAAAAATAAGGACTGAACGAGGGTAAGCTTTGTTTCTAGTGGTAGGAGCTTTTGCAGCCGTGGAAGGCTATGAAAGCCGGAGTGGATTCGTCTACTGGATTTTTAGTTTGTACCTGTTTAGAAAGATAGTCGTCGAGGAGTAAACCAAGATGTTCCATAACTTGAGTAGTCTTTGATATTATATCACCACTATACCGATGTCAATAGATATCATCGCTACCAATGTCAATAGATAAAACGGCTACCGATGTCAATATATATTAGCCACTGACTTCCGATTAAAATAGCTTAAGATTTTCTGAGGATTATTAGTATGCCATAGGAGTCTTTCCAATTTGTAACTCGGTCGAGGTTCAAGTTCATCTGAAAAATGACAGTTGGGAGAGCTTTCGGTCTCTATATTAGCAGATCATCGGCAAATAGATGATGTAAAGAAGTGCGATCTCTAGCAATCGGCTTCTTTAGAGAAAAACCAAGGGAGACAAGACGCCTCCTTGCGATACAGCAGCCACAAACTCCATCAAATCAAACTTGTTATCTACCAATTTGGCAGACTGGCAGTATAGTCACAAGTACGGGATGAACCACCTATTTCTATAATGTGAAATCAATCATTCTAACAGTAAATGAAAATCAACCGATTTACCATAAATGCATTAATGAAATCGAGTAGTGAGAAAAGAGGTGAGTTTCCTATCATTCACAGTAAATCTAACATCATCGGTGGTTTGAATAGGACAGTAATTGTGCTATGTCCTAGGCGAAATCCAGACTTTAAAGGGTCTAGCAAGCTGTTACTATTTGAATAAATGCTGAGCTGGTCGTAGAATGCTTAGTACTAGCTTAGTATTAGAAATCTAATCATAATATGTCATCAATTTGGTCTTGAATCTTATCGCAGAATTCGGAATTTACTCCCGTCCATTTCATTTCGTAAATGAAAAGTCTCCGAATACAGAGCGTTTATTTATTCAAGAGTAGTTCGTTGCCGCCAAAAGTGGTTGCAATGAATATTTGGTGCAGCGTTGCTGTGAACTAACGAAAGTCTGGCGTCTCGCCCGAGTCTTATTTAGAGAAAATGAGATCCCGGTTGGAAAACAAGATGCGGCGCTTAACGTGTTTTAGCTGCAGGGGCGTGCTGTATGGGGAGGAATAAAGTCGATGTCGAACAATATCGTTAAAAATATTGATATAGCCTACATTGCAAAAAATCGCCTCTGAAAAGTTGATGTCCGCTTCACCATAAACTAATAAAGAAAGCTGCTTATTTGACCCTGATTATAAATGTAACCAAACGGCCACTTAAAGGGCGGGCGGCGGTGGCTGGCGTGAGTGCGGGGAGGGCAGGGTAAAAGCGTACCCCCCTACTATCTCGGAAAGTGTTTATAGTATTATCCCATTCTGGCTGCCATTCGTCGCTGCCATTTCCAATTTATTTGTCGACAAACGCCCGAAGTGACACACGTGCGCACGCGCTCTTTAAGTGATTTTTTTGTTTTCGAGATCCTGATAGATCTAATTTTCAACAAAATTGTTTATTGTGCAACGTGTTCCGGATTCTACTAGGTAAGTGCGACGATATTTTTTATTTGTTAGCTATATATCAAAGCACTAAATACCCTTAAATAATTTAACGCGCTATCTTAGAAAATATATGTGTGTTTTTGTATGTGTGTGTGCGTGAATCAGGGTAAAACCGTCGGGGGTAAAACTGGACTATGCGGTTTTTCCCGGGTATAGATTTTTTACGAATCTTCGTAGTTTTGCGTCTTTAGTGGCCCTGTTCATTGTTAAGTGAAGGTTTGTTTACATTTAATGTGTTTATCTTTCCAGGTGCAACCGAGATGCCTCGAAATTATAAACGGATGACGATCAGACAGTCATGGGATCAAAAAAATATAAAACAGGCAATTCGGATTAATAAACGGCAGTAATGGCTACAAAGCAGCAGCTCGATAATATGAAGTCCCAAGATCAACTCTTGTTGACCGTGTGAACAAATTCTGGGAATCAGAAAATATAAAAGCTGCATCACAAACAGTTCTAGGACGATTCAACCATGTTTTACAGCATATAAAGAAAAAACATTGGAGGAATTCATCATAACAATGGAAACCCGTCTCTTTGGCCTTACAAACGCAAATCTTCGTCGTCTGGCATTTCAACTCGCATAATTACGTGAAACACAATTTGTGAGGATTGACTACGAGGGTTCATGAAAAGGCACCCAAGATATCGCTGCATACACCTGGACCCGCTTCAGTTACGCATGCGGTGGGGTTTAATAAGATGAGCATCGATAAATATTTCGACCTATTAATCAAACTGATCGAACAACATAATTTTTTACCTAAAAGAATATTTAAAGTGGATGAAACGGGCTTTAATATTGTACCTAAAAAGAGATTTCAAATAATCGCTCATAAAGGCGATTGGCATAAAAAGCAGGTTGGCATAATAAGCTTGGTAGAAATAGACCAACTCACTACAGCAGTGCTATGTTTTTCTGCTGCTGGTTTCTACATTCTTCCATACTTAATCTTTCGGAGACAGCGAATGAAGAATGAATTATTGGACAACGTACCATCTAGAACCGTGGCTACTTGCCATCCTAGTGGGTGGATTCAAAGTGAAATTTTCGTTCAATGGCTGGATCATTTCATTAGTGCTATTAACTTCAACTCTATAAGATCTGGTTCTTCTCCTTCTTGATGGACATTCGACACCCACGAAAAATTTGCCACTGATAAAGCCAGACAATGCGGTGTACACATGCTGAGCTTCCCACCACGTTGTACGCACCGCATGCAACCATTGGATGACAACTTCATGAGCCCAATGAGCATTTATTACATTCAGGAGGTAAATGCATTATGTAATAACCCAGGACGCATAGTAACCCAGTTCCAGATCAAAAAGCTGTTTGGAGCAGATTAATGCAAAGAGGCCATACTACAAAACGCAGTTTCTGGATTCAATAAAATTGGAATATTTCCAACCGATCGCGAAATTTTCACCGATGCTGACTTCGCTGCTGCAGCCACGACCGAAATAACCGCAAACGACGAAAACCAGTAACTAAATCTGTCAAATCAGGGAGAAGATGAACAATCAACTCTCGAACCACCGACGACGACGTGTGACATTTCTCTTGGCCAACTTCAGAGTGCCCTCGCTTCTCTCTCCCCAGGCACATTCAACTGAACAAGATAGCAACCACATCAGTAGGCAGTTCAGAGATATACGCTGATCCTCAGCCTAGTTGCTCTTACGCCTCTCCTTGCTCCCAAACAACAGCACGCCAGCAACCTAACAGCGCACTACTGGTAAGCCCTGGTGATATAATGACAATTCCACATACCAACTACCACATAAAACGACCGTATGACCACCGCAGACGAAAAACAGCTATACTAACCTCTTCGCCTAATAAAGAATAATTAGTTTTAAGCCAAAAAAAAAAGCAAATTTCAGAAAATCGAAATAGAATATAGCAAGATAATTAAAAATAGAATCAAAAAGCTCCGAGCATGAAAGTAAGTGCTTATAATTGTGTCTATTGTAAAGAGAAATACTGCGAGAGTCGCCTGAATGTGGAATGGGTGCAGTTTACAAATGGCAAAGGATGGCCACACGGGGGTTGCACCAGGTGGGATCCTGAAGATTTGCATAAGTTTAGTTGTAATCGTTGCTATAAATAAAATTCTGTTGACGGGGGTAAGACTGTATATGGTGGGCAGTTTTGTCCAGACCCTGGGGCAAAACCAAACCAATGACATTAAATCATCTAAAAAGACTTTTCTCGCCGTTTCACATATCCTAGACTCTAGGACATGTGAAACGGCGGACTCTAGGACCTAGATTCCATCTAAATCTAAAAGAAAGTTGTGTGGATGTTGATTACTATGTAGTTGGACTAGATGTGTGTGGATGTTGATTACTATGTACGATAACTGGAGTAAACTATATCCGTTTTAAAATTTTCTTTCGCTAATCAATCGTTATGGCCAATGCGCAGAGCCCAGTTGATTTTGGGGTCTGTACAGCCTATGATTGGGGTACCTGCCATACAAATTGTCCCCATAAAATCAGTTTTCTGCATTTTTAGAGCTTAAAACGGAATAAACGGTGGAAATAGCAAAAAGAAATGAATATAACTCACAAAGATTAGTTGTTTTAGACTACCCTGAACATCCTAATATGTTATATATTATGTTAGAGGTATTTATAAAAGACTATACGCCATCTATCGGTCGAGAGGACGAACTGCGTGATGAATTGCACGATACGACTCGCAGTGAAGCGGTTTGCGTCTCTGCTAAGATGAACATCATTGAACGGGAAGAAGAATTTTGGATTATTTTATCTTTTTTTAGAAAGACAAGATAATGATATGGGCTAAAGTTTTGACAAACCTTGGATTTTCCCCCTGCCAAGTTTTACCTATACCTCTATGTGACTTTGTACATTAGGAATTTTAAAGACATTTACTGTTCCTGCATTCACCACACTGTTTTCCAGCTTGTTCCACGAGACGACAAATGTGTGACTCAAGAAAAAAAATGTCTCATTGATGGGTTTGAAGCAATGTCTATGTAGAG
>JAOPUG010000004.1:14648449-14659310 GCA_027564375.1 Micropterix facetella | reverse complement strand
GTACAAAAGGCCATACTAGTGTCATTAAAAATATTTTTGATTAAAATACGTATAAAATATGTTTATTAATAAAGGTTAACTACGTTTGTATTGGCTGCTGCGAAAATTATTCGCACATGTGTCAATATCTGTGTTGTTTAGTTAAATGCCCCGATAAATAAGCAATACGTGGTGTTTACTCCTTTCTGGGTATTATGAGTGCTACGCCCCCGGTAGGAGGTTGGGTTAGGGTGCTAGGGGGTGGACCTATCTACCACGGCAAAATGGAGCTGTAGAGGAGGTAGGGGCAAACCAGGCGAGGGGGCGAATCTGCACGCACTCGAGTGCCGACACGGACGTTGTTTACAAGGCCCTGCTACGACGATATTATGTCATTTATGTGGGCTCGCCGACACGCATTCTTCTTGTGAAGGGAAGATAGCCAAACGGTTCGGCGGGACGGTCGTTTTCGGCTAATCACACAATGGGCTACATAGCAGTACCTAAACACCCGCACTAGTATAGCTACATATCTAAGTATAAAAGTCACATTAGTATTATTTTTTTTCTAAATATTCCCCTCTTCGGTGAAGCATATGTATTTAAACACCAGTGGCAGAATTCTACAAATTACAGGCGATTCCCAGCGATTTTAGGATGTTGCAAGATTGATGGCTCTATTCACGAGCTAAACGCAACGCACCTACAACTGTGAATATTTTAACGACATTCATTGTGCCGTAAAAGTTTTTATCGCGCGTAAAATTAAACATTAGACACATACTAAACGGCTGCAATTAATTTCACTTTCGAGACCGCGACTGTGCTTTTCCGATGACTATAATAGTTATTCGCTAAACGTTTGCAGAAAATTTATTGTGCGATAAAAACTGCGTTAAACGTTTGTAAACTGTTCTAGTTAAAAAATCCAAACTCAAAAATATATATTTATTTTGTATCGTTGTTCTTGCAATGTTATTCTCAATTATAACTGCGATAGATGTTTCCTCGAAATCAGGCTTCTAAAATTAAAATAAAATTGGTCAAATAGGGGCAGCATTTAAAAACATAAGAATACTTGGATTTAAGAAAAAAATATTGGTAGAATATGATATATTTTATGAAGACCATTCATATCAATTGAATTGAAATCAATTACTTTATTTGGAAAACATGCACTGTCTGGTACAAATTTAATATCTTTAATCGATCGACTTATATCGTGTAAGTAGACCATCAGTATTTCCACATATTAAATAATTTAGAATTAATAATAATAATATTAATAATAAAGAACCCTTTTTTGTACACAAATTACAAGTTTGCACAATGGCAGATTTAAAACGCTAAGGCAACAAGCCAACCAAAGCGTTGTAAGAGTTGCAAGGTAAATATAGACAATGCTTTACTATAATAATAATAATATTTTTTTACAAGTGATGATGCTAAATAAAAATTAAACAAAAGTGAAATAAAATAACACTGTGCCACAACAAAGGAAAAAGGATTTTTACAAAGGGAGGGTTCACAACTGGGGTGAGAATAAATGCTTTTTCAGAAGAAGCTTGAAACTAGAAAGCGACTGCACGCCTCTAATATTTGGAGGAACCTGGTTGCATAATCGAACTTCATATACAGAAGAAGAGTTGGTAAGGGTAAAATGGAATTTTGCGTCTTGGGATGCTAATGATGTTAGGTATGCTAAACGTCGGAGCGGGAATCCATGGCTTCCAAACAAGGTGACTTTATCATTCAGATAAGCCGGTGGGGGTGGTATTGTGGAACAGGGTGAGTGTGTAGATTTCGCGATTTCGAATATGCAACTATTGTAATTTATTTCTTGAGCTTGATCATATTTCCGTTGATTAAATACAAATCTCGCTCATGTATTCTGTAATCGCTCTAAGTTGTCTTCGACCGCTCGGTTTGCAATATCTACAACGTCCGTAAAATCGATGATAGGCAGTAAAAGTGTTTGCACTATAGTCTGTTTTACATTAACCATATACAATGAGAGAAAGGTAGTAATTTTAAGAAATCTCAAACTATCACATAATTGTATAATGTTATCCCAATCTGTCATATAATGTTAACCCATATAAAATGAAATAAATGTGTTCGTGTGATAATTATATATTTGTTGGGCGATCGTAGAGTGAAGAGTGTTTCCCTCATCAATTGAAATCTAGATACTATTTTTTTAAATATTTCATTGTCACTGAATTTGCAGTTGTAAGTATGCTTATTCCAGTTGATGGGTATTATCTGGGCATACGAAATACAGAAAATGTCCATGTATGAAGTGTTGGCACATGGGTGTCACTATGTAGTGACACTCGACCTAATAACTGCAGGGAGGACAGTTGGCCATTGACTATAGTGTGCAAGGGGGCCAGGTCTGTAGGACCAGTCGCGTATGCATATTGTTATTATACAAAATCGACATCCGTTGTGTAACTTTATCAGGTACCTATTTTCTCTGTGTTTATGTACCTATTGCCATTGTGTACCTACCTATTTTCTATGTGTTTCGCCTTAGGGTGATATAGCGATAAAGTTCGCTGAAACGCTCTGGGGAGATCGGGTTCGCTCGGAGGAGATCAGGATCAGGATCATAATGTTTCCGTGTAGCCTAGGCTATGATGGCCATTATATGTCTACTTGGTCGGTTTAGCTCGCGGAGCACCTCCTATCCGGGAGCCTCCTCGAAGAGGGCCAAACCTTGTGAACCCGCTGCGCGATGGATTCGGGGACAGAAACACGGGCTGATCTGGACAGCTGGCGCACGAGTCGGGCAAACTGGCCGTGTTGTCACTGACTAATACCTGGAGGAATTTAGAAGTATACCTTAAGAAAGCGGGAGTAAGAAGGTACCTCAAGCTGCTTATCCTTAGAAACGATATGTGGGCCATACGATCTCGGGTGATAGTTGCCGAGCAACGGACGCACCGTACCCGCAATATTCCAGTAAAAAATTCCGCTCGCTTGAGGTAGAGGGCCGCGCAAACGAGTTCGAACCCGCGACGCGACCGGGTTGTTGGAAGAATCCGACCAAATCTGGGAGTCAGAGGGTGCCCGCAGGGTGGCAATACCTTGTACCTCGTCGTAAGGTGTTGGCCTCTGACGGGCAGTGGTGGAGTTTGGTACGTAGATTGTCTTTGTCCATTAAGTGTCTGTGTTTCCCCTCGAGGTGATTTAGCGATAAAGTTCACTGAAACGCTCCGGGGTGGCCGGGTTCGCTCGGAGCAGTTGACATTCTAGGTTGTAACTATATCAGGCAGGCATACAAAGTTTTCTGTAAATGCCTAGGGCTCCCGTGAGGTAAATAAATGTTTACGGATTTTCCGGGCACTATTTCTAAAACTTGCAACTGCGCGATTTAATCCCAGTACCTATTTAAAATAAAAAATACGACTCATCCTCTCACTGATTGTCATTGATTTTTTCTAGGTTTATCCTCATTTTTGACATAATTTTAGACCACTTTCGTTGTCACATTTATTTTTCCCTGTATAACGATTCAAACCACTCTTTATCGTAGAACTCAATGCGCATGTTCTACGTCTAAGTAGGTAATACTTATAATTCGATGATTGCGATTCGTATCTTCTCTTAAAATATTCATATTTCAGTAATAGACATGTGGGGAAAAACAGAGAATAAATCTAATGTTGAAATGCCCAGAGTTGGGCCATCGTAGAATGAAGAGTATTCCCCTCATCAATTGAAGTTTACATACTATTTATTAAAATATTTCAGTATCACTGAATTTGCATTTATAGGCATGCATAATGCAGTTGATGGGTACACGAAACACACAAGATCGCTTTGTATAGAGTGTTGGTACCCATAGTGACACTCGACGTAATAACTGCAGGGAGTCCAGTTGACCATTCACGACAGTGCGCAAGACGGCCATGTCTGCAGTGACCCGTCGCGTGTGTATATTGTTATTATACAAAATCGACACATTGCTAAAATTCCAAATGACATTGCGCCAGTGAGCGTAAAAGCTTCGTGGCGTTGGAATAATGAGAGAGGAAGGGAGGAGGGGGAAGATACTATAGCCTGGCTGACTGGCTGACGATAAAGAAGAAGAAGATGCCCATGTAGATACCATTATATATTTAAAGCGATTGCGATCTCTTAGGTAAAATTTCAATATATACATATATTTTAACGAGTTTGTAAGGACAGCCTTTTACTGATCGGAGATGCAATCAACACCGCCGCCATTAAAATACCGTAGACCCTCAGGTTATAAACTGTATATATAAGAAGCGACTCAATTTACCCGCTCATGGAATGATGTAAGTGAGTATAGTAACATATAAATAAGTAGTTTCTGCAATGGGACTTAGTAATCCTCTTCGTTAGTAGAGCTGATTATTTACGCATATATAAATTGCGTTTATACACGGAAATGCTCCTAGAAACCCTACTTATCGACTACCTATATGTACCAACACCGCGAGACGTTACGTTGCTCAATGATTTATATTTACGGCTCTTGTCGACAAACGTATATGCGGGAGAGTCTGTCTGTATGTATATACAAAACACTGAGTGGCCCGTTTTATTTACAGAGCGCATGCGTAATCTGTGTATATTTTTCGAGCCACATTTAGGTAAGTGTACATGTATAATATGTAAATATGTGACGTTGTGTAAGTATATCAGGCAGGCATACTAAGTTTTCTCTAAATGCCCAGGCTCCCGTGAGGTAAACGTTTACGGATTTGCCGCGCAAGATTTCTAAAACTTGCAGTTGAGCGATTTAATCCAAATATTTAAAATAAAAAAAATAGATTCCTTCGCTCACTGGCTCTCTTTGTTTATCTTTATTTTTGACATAATTTTAGACAAATTTCGCTTTCACATCTAATTTTCCCTGCATAAGGATTTAACCCAGGCTTTATCGTAAAATTCAATGCTCATATTCTGAGTTTAAGTAATACCCACTCAGAATACCATGATGGCGAATCGTAGCTTCCTTAAAATATTCACGTTTGGACTTAAAATATTCACGAAGTATGGATGATTCGAGCAGGAGAAAAACAGATAATTAAAGGAAATATTGCAAAGCCTATGATTTCTTGATTTTCCCGGAAAACTCCTATTTCTTTTTAATATCTGTAGTAAGACACAATTGAATTACTCATAGACCTCTTTAGTCACAAAAAAAGTGAAACGAAACGAAACAACGGGTTGATCCCCAATAAGACGACCAATGAAATCTCATTTTATAAAAGAAATAATGAATTAATTACTTAGTGAAACAAGAATGGGATATATTATCTCCCATTATGAGCATCCTATTATCATGGTAAATACCTACAAGACGTCCTTCAAAATATATGGTTAATAAATTAAAAACATTTTTTGAACTACGTCAATCTATGTTTCTTCTACATAGCCTAGTTGTTCTAATAATGACTTCTGGGTTCTTTGTATGCTATAAAAGCGTACCTATTTGATTATATAGACCTCTGGCTGACTGATACAATAAAAATAAAACTGCCAAATGCGACAGCTCCAAGTCTACAATTACTAATTAGATATCTGAAGTTATAAGGCCTTAGAAACGCATGCAACCACTTTTTTCGATTAAACAAGTACATTAGCATAATTTCAGTTCATAAATATACTTGGAAAGTTATGAATTCCATAATTGTGAGGATCAAGGACCAATAATTAAGATTTGATATAATTAACTCCCGTTTTGCTAACCATAGACTAAGGCCGTTTCGGTAGGTATATTATAGGCAAATCTTCAGTTTTCATCATATAACTGTTACAAAATATCACGTTTCGTGCGGGGAAATATATTTGTTCTTTGCATAGCACAATGGGATTTTGTAACTGCACCCAGTGGTTCGTTCAGCTAACCAAGATGTTGTAGAAAAGCGCCGATTTTTCTTGCTGATCGATTTATTAGTCCAGCGAAAGCCAACCCACAGCCGCACTCGTTCTTATACATATTCGGAATTGGCTGTGGTATTACATCCTTTACACGTTTCCGACACCGAGCTATAATTTGGGTCGAATTCAAGGTCATTTATATGTATATATTCAGCAACTTAATTATTCGTTCCGTCACGATGTTAAAGTATACTGAGAATGCTAGTGATCTGTTCGGTTTCTGTGTTTCTTCCATAGTGGATCGTGTGATTGTGCTGTATCTATTGTACGCTGAAAAGGTATTCCGAGGGGAGTAAGAAGGGGAATTCCCCTTCTTCCTCTGGCCGTTCGAATTGGTCTCTATTTGTTCACTTTATAAAAAACATCTTGATCCCCATATTAAAAAAAATTAATTTTATAGAACTGTTCAAGCTGTGTCAAGATTTCTTATTAGGTCTCAGTGAAACTTTGAAAATTTGTCTCTTCCTATGAGCGACGTTGGGCATAACCAATTGAAACGTCAGTACAAATAGATATAATTCATTACGATCAACCCTATGAGGTATAGGAAATGACGTAATGGGCTCCATGTGCTCTCTTGGCGACATAAAATGGTTTTCCATTTACCTATTATTATTGTCAAAATGAGAATTTCTAGAAAAGCTGCAATAAAACTGCTGTATACATATGCCCAGTTATATTTGTTTGTATTGTTGTCGGTTTCTACTGTTTATTGTTAAATTTGCCTTGTTATTGCATTCGAACGACAGAATTGAAATGTAATTCCGTTAATTTCGAACCCGGAATATTATAATTTAAGATCAGGCGACCTAACCACTATTTCACCAGACCGTGTAATGTTATGTAATGTTATGTAATGCTGAAAAGCTAGAGATAATCACACCGGGTAATCGAAATCATCTTCTCTAGCCATTTAATGATATTAGTGATTAATTTTTATTTTAAAACAATAAATTAATTTATTGGTTTAGTTCAATTGAAAATATGTCTGAAAATGGAAATTGTACCTATAGGATCTAGTGAATTAATATAAAATGGTTCATTCCGCATGTCAACCAGGTCTAATCCTCTCTCTGGAGAATATGATCTTGTATAATTTAAATAGTTTAAGAACATATCCCTCTCCCTTTTATATTAGGTTTATTTGGGAGTTCAATTATAAATACTAAAAATGTTTTCGTTCACAGGCGAAATAGGAAAGGTTACCGCGATAATTGCCCTCTACTAGCAAAAATCTGCGAGGGGAGCATTCTTGTTTTCCGAGTAAATACTAGAAGTTTTGGAACCGCTCCAACATAAACCCGAATTTCGAGGCACGCTTTAACGCAAACTTGGCAAAGTCGTGTGTGCTTATCCTCGCATGCCGGCAGACAGGGGTAGATAGATACTCGTATATATGCGTAGAAATGTTTTCGGTGGAAATGGCAGTCGAGCGGGCGGGCGCTATACAGTGGATTATCCATCCTCCACCCACACCGCCCGACCTCGATCTCTCTGTCTTTTATTAAATTTCTCCAAAAGCAACTTGCGTCGTCTACCAGAGAGATAGAGAGAGTGAGAACAGAAAGAGAGAGAGAGGGAAACTTTCACGCAGGGAAACTTTCAGATTAGATAAGTTTGTTGATAGGTTCTCGGCGGTGGAGGATGCTGGCAGAGGCGCCGGGAAGATTTGCCAAGGCATATATAGGCGATGCCGATAATAACACAAGGCACGTGCAAAACTACTTTTACTAACTGTGGAAGTCGAGATTGACTTAATGAGAAAGAGCGTGGGTGTGTGTGTGTGAGAGAGAGAGAGAGAGAAAGAGAGAGAGAGAGAGAGAGAGAAAGAGAGAGAGAGAAGGGTAGAAGAGGATACATAATCTATGTATCTTGCTATGTTTGCTCGTGCCGATGATATATATAAATTGAAGTACATATTAATTTGAAAATGGCACTATTACATCAAACCACTAGCTATTGGTATAGTGATGAACAGAGGCCATTATAAATGCGCCTAGATTGACCACAGGATGTCGTAGACTGCAGGTCACAGTGACGTATCTACATAGGTACTGACAGACATCAGCACTGCTATTAAAAAATGCCCACGTTTCCGCGTTTAAAAAATGGTTAATTTCGAAAAATAATGCTTGTGGCGCTATGAAAAACGATTACTATTTCCTCAAACCATCCCTGATTTTTTAGTAAACAAAAAAAAATAAACTGTACCCAGCAACCCCCTTTCAACATTGTAGCAAGATTTTGGGCTACATATGGCCTCATAGGCTACATAGGGCCCTATGCACTAGAATGTTGCGGTGGACGGGGGCTCTAAATTGTAGTTATATCACTGCTGGGCGATTAGAGAATATACTCATTACCTTATTCGATAGTACCTACTCGTAGTAGTTACTCGTTACTTTTTTTGTATGGGGATATACCTCCTGAGTATGCCGATGCCGATTTGCCATATTCCGTTCGCTAAACACAGAATAGCAAGCATATTTGACTGACAGCAGGCTCTGGTTACTTCAGTCTCGGCCTAGCAAGGAGCTCCGTAAATGTCAGGCACGCATGCATAATGATTTCATTTTCGGGATATATTCGAATAAAAGGGGGTGCTAACTGAGGGGCCTTGTTTCAGGACCTCGAATTTAACCGATTAGAAAGATATAATCTGATTCTCTCTTTTAATCTATTTCAAATTCCGTGAAACACACTTTTAGAAAGAGTATTACATATTTTATATTTTGTGTTCCCATAATTATTGTTTAACTGTTTCTAGGGTATTAAAACAATATAAATTATTCATAACATCGGTCAAATGTGAATCATTTTCTGATTTTTTCCTAAAATGTGCTGGTTTTACGCGATGAGAAGGTTCTTTTGTTTAGCGTATCTTATTAACAGGTGTCATTTTAATTTCATCCTTCATCTGATCTGAATCAAATATTAATCAAAACCCCGAGGAACCGCCAAAATCTGGAAGACCAGCTGAGTTTGCTTGCAGTTATATCTAAGTTTTATTTAATTTCTTGGTGATCCATATATTTACTTTTTCCAATCTTTTTAATGGGGGAATAAATGAAGAAGGGTCGATCGAAACAGCACATCGAATAACTAATATAAAAGAAATAATAAAAAATATTTTTACTATTGAAATGTTAACGTATAATTAGAAAGGGTCCTAAAGCTTAAAGCTTTATTGGATAATCTTCTATATCTTAAGAGTAATAGTTGCGCGTAAAAATATATAGCCGAAAATACTTTATGATTATTATTACAATTTTTAAAATAACTTCAGTCCCCAGTCAAAAAATTGAGGCGCCCTTAAAATGATTTAAAAAATTATAAGATTTCATTATTTTTTAGTAAAATTGAGCAAGAAATACCTGCAAATAATATTAAATTCGAAAAGAATAAAAATATTGAAATTTTGTAGAATTTAAATAAAAATCTTGTACGCTATGAAGGGATTTCAATACATTTAAAACGTTCTTTCTCTTATTGTCTTTGAAAATTAATATATTACGTTTGTTGACACATTTTCTAAATTGGTGAGAATATGATCCTAGCAAAACGATCCCTACTCCCTCTTTTAATGCTGAGATTATGCCATAACACTTCATTCTTTCTACTCTTACAAACGAACTTTTCAGAATTGAATTACCATGCACTCTCTCTACCGAGCAAGCATGAAACTTTTACTGCAAATAGAAGCGGCAAGATTACAGCCATATCGCAATGAGATTAATAACTGTAATAATTGTAACCACCCTATTGCAATAATTGGGCTCAGGCGCAGATATGTAAATACCTATGCGCATATATAGCAGTTGGATGGAGGCAAATCATTAAAGGCAATTAGAAAACGAACGTACGGCCGAATGGGAGATGCAACGGGCAATAATGTAGGTCGTAATTTCACGTTTAACCACAGCCTCTGACGAATGATTTACGTCTCTCGTAAATTGCCAGTTTTGTTGCTGGCAACTCCGCGCATCTCACAAAAATGTTAACGGTATAGCGAGGCGCACGGACACACTGTTTTGAATGTACGCTGGAGTTTATAAATGACATTTAAAATAGATAAAATTAATATTTTAAAGTTAGAAATTACCTTGTCGTAGGCTTGCCAGAGACGTCTGCGTGAACGGACAAGGCAACCTGGAATTTAAAAAGAACTCATTTACCTATAGATAATACAAAATACTTAAATATCTGAAAATATGATATCAGTAGAGACTTGATAATTATTCATGCAAAAAGAGCTACAAATAATGTAGTACAAGCCTTTCAATAGGAAATCTGTTTGTGAAACTATATATATAACCAAGAAAATTAAAAAAATATAATCTCAGTAACTAAGGCCTAAATGCAAAAAGTTGTAGATGAATTTTCACTTAGTTTTTCATGTGGAATAATCTCCTCTACAAAAAGGCCACAACCGCGTTTTTTAGGAATAAAAGTCAAAATAAAAATAACAGGAAAAGTAGCGATATACCTCGATAATTTTAGCCCGTTCCGCGATTGGTAATCCCTGACTTATCCAAAATGGCTCTTATAATGAGTTTCTCTCATTACGACGGTTCCAAAAATACCTATATACACTCTGCTTGCTCTACCTATTTGTCAGATCCTCCTCCATGCCTAGTAAACCAAGATGCACCTACAACAGCACCTGCACGACTCAGTCGAATTTGCTGCCAACTAGTGGTGCTTAGGGTCACCCAGGGAGGCTGCATACCAAATTTGGTTAAGATTGGACCGCGGGAAGTCTTCGGATATACTTACGGACGGATGTACAGCATGCATTATACCTACTATATGGCCCGTCCTATGCACTAGTACGGAAGGGGCCAAAAAACAATTCTCTTGCTTATTTTACACACTTATATACAGAGTTACCCATTGTAAAACTCCGTATATAAAATTTATTTGTATATTCACATTAGGATAATTTATAAAAATAAAAGTT
>JAOPUG010000004.1:14628126-14640586 GCA_027564375.1 Micropterix facetella | reverse complement strand
ATCTTCTTTCAAAATAGAATGTTGATTCTCTGTGCAATAAACTGATCAGTTGTAATAATAAAGGTAATAATACATCAATACAAAGCAGCGCAGCGTTAATGAATCATGTTTTGGTGTTTAACCTCAGCGAAATAGTATGAATCAAGATAGCACAGCGACATGGACCCACGTCATGCCCTGTCTCTTTCCTTGAAGGAGGCTTTTGACATCTCGGCGGAAATGATGCTCACAAAAAGAATATAGCGACGCGCGCGCAACGCGCACCGCCGAAATCTAGCGGAGTGCGACGCATGTTGTGTTGGTCGGTGGCATTTTTTATCGCGCTGCTTAATCTGTGGGGCATGAAGTGGTAGTAAAAAACGCGCGATCGTCATTCGCAGAAGATGCAATTTGTGCATGTGAATCCGCACGACATAACCTCGGCGCTTTATGAGAATCGAGCGAATAGCGACCGTCGCTTTGGTATTATTTTATATGAATATAAATATGTAAATAGTCGAAGAGCTCACAGCAGTTATTTTGGAGCTTAAGGATTCCATGCATCTTCGGCTGTAATGCCAGGTTGCGGCTATTTACCTCATGGTTAAGCACAAATCCGCTAGCCTCCTCGAATGAATTAAATAATTCCCTAAATCATCCTCGGGCAGCGCAATCTGCGAAGCAGTATTGTACCCAGCGGTTTACTGGGGGAGTCTGAAAATATAATTTTCGTTGTCAATTGCTGCGAGCGCATCCGTCATCCCAGGAAATTATAACGACTTTTGTCGTTCCTTTACCTTAGATTGAGCTCGAAAGCTTGATTGTCTTAAAACAATCCACAGTCAAGCTACGCCAAAAGTCTGTCAGAGGCCAACTTCAAACCGCGAGGCACTGGGAAGTGCCACATATTAATAGAGCATCCTCGCGCCTTGACTACTGATTTGGAATAATTTCGCCATCCTCCAATCGGGTTGCAGATTTGAACTAGCTTTCGTAAACCTCTAACTTACGTTAGCTGCAAATTCGTATTTTATAGCTGACCCGAGGCGCCTTGGTCCGTCCTTATCACATGGGATCGAGTGTTCGACAAATCGTTTCTAAAGGTAGGTGACGTCAAGTCAACACCTACCCCTGCTTCATAGAAGACATACGTTTTCAGACCCTCAACCGGAAATTTGCCGGTTAAGCAGGCCAAGCAAGAACAACCGCACACGGCTACCCGAGGAGTTCCCCCGACGCACGCCAGATCCCAGTAGTCCCTCTTCGGGAACCTGCTGCATGAAAATTGCGCCTCAGTTGAACCGAGCGTTCAACGAAATAGACTTTTTCGTGCCCAAGCTGAATACGACCTAAGGAAGGAGGCAATACCTAAGGAAGGAGGCGACTTTTGACAATAGGAAGGAGGAATAGCCTAGGCGAGTACGTATAGATCTAGAGGGAACATTAAATTTAATTGAGCCAATATACATTTACATCTATAGAGTTATTTACAAAATTTCACAAGATAGCAAGATCGATAATGTTCTACGGTTCTATCATAATAATAATTCGTGTATCTTCAGAGAACGTCATATGTAGGTAGACGGCTTTTGTATTAGAGCAAATTTAGATGTTTAACAACTCTTTTCTTGAGCTGTTTAATTCGATCTATGTATATAATATTATACTGTGGATTCCAGATGACTGAAGCGAACTAGAGTTAGCTTCTTAATCACAAAGTCAGTCCAAGTTATCATTCGATCGCTAAGAAAACGACATTGCCGCCTCTAGATAGTCCTTTGTTACATCGAGTCAGAAATCAGTTGCAATAATGTCGAATTTCCATATCAAAGTAGGTATATATGTATTATTTGTACATTCTATGTTGGTTTTTCGTAGATTAGTCAATAATTATACAAATGAAGAGGGTTCCAGCCAATTCGATAAGGAATCCAAAAGCCGCTAACAATTTCACATTACAACTGTTTTCTGGTATTTTTTGCAGATGGTGCTGACTTACGTTAATAGATATATATTTTCACCAGTAATGATCAGTGGTTGCTATTATGATTGAAGTTGTTTTAAAACTACTACTCTTCAAAGAAGAATTTCTTCAATTTCCTATTTAATTAGGAACGCCGAAACTCCAATTTAAGCGTCGATTACACGAGGCGAGTTTACTCGCTACTCGTTGTCGAGTAAACTAGAAAGCGAGTGAGCGATTTGCTAGTTTACTTGCCGATTTTATTACACGGAGCGAGTTTATTGGCAGTAAGCCAGCTGTGTTGTTGTCAACTGAATATTGTAAAATTTTGATTTTTCATGTTTTTTTCTCATTTTTAATTTTGTTGCATAATTTGTTTTGTAAATATGAAGTGGAACAGAAATAACATTATTATTTTTAATAATAATTTTTAATATTATCTTCTTGCTACTTTTCTCCATTAATTATTTTTTAAGTGCCATGGCAACAACAATATCTTCTGCCCTAACTATTTCAGATGGCATTTTCGGTACAGAAAACAATGACAGCTAGCAGATTACTAAGCGAATTTATATTACACGCGAGAGTTTTCTCGCTGGCGAGTAAACTTGCTGGCGATTAGCGAGTGAAAGTAGACCAGCATTCTACTTTACTCGCTCAAGCAAAGCGAGTCGCTAGTTTACTCGCAACATTATTACACGAACCGAGTTCACCGGCAGATTGTAAACTCGCCAGCGAGTAGCGAGTAAATTCGCCTAGCGTAATCAACGCTGAAAGAAATAACAGATTTTTTTTTCAATATATTAATTTATTTATAGAAATGTGGCTTTGCAATAACGTCATAAAATGTAAGAAAATATGCTTTCGATTACTGTGAACATGTTGGTATTTCACATAGGTAATTCTAATCAAAAGACTGATTTGATAGATGCCTTAAAAGTAACTCTAATATTTCTAAGACAGGAGCAAATCTACTACGAGGCTTCACGCGAAGAAAAGGTCAACCCAGGCGAAGAAAAGCTAACAGGTTCATCTAAAACCTTGCTTTGTATTTATTTCCGAGAATCAAAAAACACCTGACTTGAAACTGACCGAAAACTGGATAGAGTTAAGAGTCATGTCATGAGAATTGCAGCGACATGAGCAACCTTTACTTTCCTATTATTTATATCTTTAATTTTCCTATTATTACCTACAATTAAAGAAACGTTTTAGTATCACTATTTGTATGCGTATTTAGTATCCCATTTAGAATCAGAAACGACCCACAAATAAAAATAATGTTGAACAAAGTTTTTCCATACAAAAATCACCAGTTTTTATTCTAAGCTGCTATGATCCGATTTATTTCATTTTTAGGGCCTCATTGGATATTGCCAACAAATGTATAATGGACGATACTTCTTTATGTTAAAGATTAATTTTTGTATTTAAATTGAAATACCATAGAATTACCTACCCTGGCATTTATTTAATCTAAAATAATTAGGAGAGTAAATATTTGGCTGAAAACCACTCTTAAAATAATAAAATAACGCATTAGCCTCATTCTACTATATCTACAATAACATTAGAGAGATATATTTAATATATGTAGCGAGCTCTTGGCCTATAAATATACACTGTTGAAAACCGGTAGCAGTAGGTAGGTAAATATAATATAGGTAAACGAGAAAAGGACGTACATACCAATATATTATATTATTATATGAACGTGCAATGCATATATTATATATAGGTATATATACTTACTCACTGATCATATCAGATAATCATATTTAATGTAATGATAACTCCAGTTTTGCAATTTGTGTTTGATATAAAAAATATTGTCAGCTTAACGTGCAAGAAGGACTGAAGAAGGTATAATATCGAATAAGTAATATTATTCTTCAATTTTATATTACATAGGTAGGTAGGTATATATTTATGGCCATATCTACATACACTGAGAAAGATCTGGGCCAGAATGACTACTATCTCAGATGATGATTGGTAAAAATAACGATTGCAATAATAAAGTTGTACCTACATAGGGCATTCAATAAGTTCTCGTTATATAAATGTAGGTTTGCACCTCTTTTTGTATATTTTTAATACTGGCCATATACATTCACTTATATCCAATATATAAATATGAAATGAAAAAAAAAACATTCATTTGTTTTTTGTTAATGTTGAATATAAACGCTACCAATATGACCAATTTTACATTTTTAGTACTATTAGAGCATCGCCCTGTTATTAAATTTTTAACCAAACCAAAAAGAGCCAAAAATGCATTAAAGATGAAATGGATGCTGTTTACGGGGAATCTGGCCCTTTGTCCTCCACTACCCAAAAGTGGTCGAGTGGATTTAGACGTGGATGGCAGAACATCAAAGATGACCCTCGCGCCGGCCGGCCTGTCGAAGCCTCTTAACAGGAAATTATTGCAAATTGTGAAAATTATATTGGAAAACAGTCGAGTGAAGATCAAATCCATAGATGAGAGACTTGGCCTTTCTACCGGTACCGTACACAACATCATTCGTGACCAACTTGATATGTCAAAAGTGACCGCGATATGGGTACCGCGAATGCTGACGCCGAATCAGAAACAAGCGCGCGTGGAATGCTATTCGCAGTTTTTGGAGCTATATAGAAAAAATCCAGAAGCGTCATCGAAAGAATTGTTACTGGAGATGAAACGTGTGTTCATAATTATAACCGTGAGAGTAGGCAAGAGTCGATGCAGTGGCATATATACTATAAGGATAAAATGTCAATATCACGGCAGCGTACTATGCCAATGTTCTATGAAAAATAAGAGCCGCCATTAAAGAAAAAAGGAGGGGAAAATCGGCCAACGGGGTGCTGCTTCTACATGATAATGCTTCAGTTCACACTGCTCAGATTGCAAAGGCTACCGCGCGCGACTGCGAATTTGAAACCATGAACCACCCACCGTACAGTCCAGATCTGACGCACAGTGGCTACTTTTTATTCCCGAACCTGAAAAGAGATCTCCAAGAGAATCGATATGCTAACGATGAAGCACTGCCGCCGGCTGTGACTGAACATTTTGCCGATCAAAATGAAAACTACTTTTATACGGACTTAAAAAAATAAATTGACAGATCTAATAAACGCATTGAGATAAGAGTGGACTACATTGAAAAAAAAATACAACTTCATATCTTTGTTTCATACCTATACCGAGAACTTATTGAACGCTCCTCGTATATCGTGTTAAAACAACAATAGGTAAGTACTCATTAAAATCGAAAGTACAAACAGACCCAAAAAAATATTGTAAAATGGCATACGATGTGCGACCATCATTGATGAAATATAAATTGATAGATTGAAACAATTGATAGATTGAAACAGTGGCCACTACTACTGAACACCACGTGTCCAATACTATCTGGTGCATCACACCATATAGGTACATATAGTTTCTTGTGGACTATATTTTCCATTCCTAAATTCGAATTATATCTGTAACCCTATTTTATATAGGTGATATATGTAATATAGGTGATTCCAACCAACTTTTTATCTCCGAAAATCTAATCTATTTATTGAAAATCCTTTATACAACTCGATTCCGTGTGAGAGATTAAAATATTGGAAAACTTATAGTCAAAAACTCTGTATGAAAACTAAAATTATACAATGTCAGAGGAGTAAAATTGAAGAATAAATTGTATGATTAAAATTCGTATAGAAAATAGTACATTATTCTGTCAAAATGATTATTAAAAATTCTGAATTAAATTAAAAGATATTCTAAAAAACTTGGCAGGGGGAAGACCCAAGGTTGTATTAAACTTCGGCCCCGATGATTATTTTCTTGTATGTAAGTATGTATGAATGGTTAAATAACTTAGAAATATATTATATTTCACAATTAGTGGTTTAGTAATAAAATTATATTATTGATATATAAACATGTTATGGCCAGAGATACGACAATGAAATCGGGGATGCAAAACCCTGGTCGACCATCCTGATTATTATTATTCTAAAACAAGTAATCTAAAACAACTACCTGAACTGAGCACGTAAACCATAAGACTGGAGCACGTAAACCATATAACTATCGATTGGAGAAAGATTTTTTTTAAACGAACGTAGTTTACTCGAGTTGTCGTGTATAGTAAACTTCCACACATCCACACAGAAAGTTTTTTTTGGTTTTGGTGGACTCTAGGACATGTGAAACGTCGAGAAAAGTCCATTTACATTTTTCACGTCATTTTAAACACTTCGTCTCCCCGTCTGGGTGGACCGAAGTTATAATCAATTCTCCTTGCGAGTATTGCTATTTAAATGTTGTATAAAACTCCAAAAATGTCAGCTACTTAGGAAGGAACTCTATCACCAGGGTCGTCAGACCCTACTGGACTCATGAAGTCTAATGAGAGTATGTATATCGTTTTTGTTGTAATTTCGAAGGAACGATTATCAAGAGGCGAAAATCTCTATTACTCAAAATCGGTATATTTTTTCCGATAGTAAACAATTAGGGGAGGGAAGGACTTTGCCGTACAATAGCAATAACAATGCCGTACAGAGATATTTTGATAGAAGTAAATATATTGTTGGATTGTAAGGAAGACTGTGCTGTCTAGACAATTTCATCGTCCCTGCTAGAGCTTTCAATATCCTCGCTCTTATCGCTCCAAGAAAGCGCGATAAAAATAACCAAAGTTCGGCTTCGAATTTTGAATTTTCACCGAATGTTCAGCCGAAGTTCGTATTCGGTTAAAACCACATTTGGTCCATCACTAATATCTACTTATACATACAAATGACTAATACTCGGAAGAGTTTGGAAGCGCAATATGACCTAAGAAAGCGGGGGTAGGTAGGTACCTCAGGCTATCTATCCTTAGAAACGATTCGATGGCCACCCGATCTCGGGTGGGAAGCCGAGCAAAGGACGCCACGGATCCGCGATAATTCCGTTTTGGAATTGCCGCTGCCTCTGGTAGAGGTTCACGCAAGCAACTTCGAACTTGCAACCAGACGGAGGATCGGATAAATCTGATCGCATCTGATAGTAAAAGCGCGGGTTGAAAGCCACACTGGGCTTGAAAATTCCCCGTGCCTCGCGGTAGGAGTTGGACTCTTATGGGCTGAGGTGGAGCTTGGTAAGTAGATTGTCTCCGTCCTTAAGTCTCTGTGTTTCGCCTTGGGGTGATATAGCGATAAAGTTCGCTGAAACGCTCCGGGGTGAACGGATTCGCCCGTAGCATGTGACATACAATAAAAATCTACTAATACATTCACCTGGTTTAAGTTGTAATTATCGGTTTAAAGGTACCTAACATGTGCATTATCAATTACTGGTTGAATATTTCCCTGTAAAATAGTTTCAAATTTCCATTTTAAAAAATACCTAACTAGAATAGTAGGTAACCCGCAGCGAGTAAAATTGATTTGTCATTTACAAGACCAAAAAGCCTTTGTGCATCCACAAAATTAGTTTACCTTTTTGCGCATATTCGACGGTTCTGTCTCCGTCCCATCCCTTCCGATCGATCTCGGAAACACGAAAGTCCGCAATATAAAACCTTTCTATGTCGCTTAATATCCAGGGTAGCGTGTGTCATTTAGCAACTCATAAAGCGACAATATCGTTGAACTGATTCTCACCTGCCCTCACAAATAAATGCATGTTTTTGTATAATGTATAATGATAATATAGCCCCTACCTGCTATATGGTACGAAAGGCGTGCGCGGCCTTTTGACCAAAACAGGTCGCAGGCAAGAAACGTCATTATAAATTAAGATATTTGTAAGTTATTATGGTAGCCGGGGGCCGCAGCTTGCCTTTAGCCTTTATAATATAACCGAGCATCCCCGGTCAGACATTCTTGCAGCTTGTGCGAAATTTTATGGTCCGAAATGCGCGCGCTCTCTCGGCAGATCGGCCAGCAAATCGAACAGTTTATTGGGGGTATCTGTCATGGGGAATTAAAGTTAACTTACACAAATTACAGGGTAAACTCCGCCTTCTGCGTCCACCGGCAGAACCGGTGATAAATTTCAAAAATAACCTTCCACTTTTTTATTTAAATCGCACGCGTAGGAATTTATATACAGAATTTACGATACGCGCTGAAGCAAATTTGGATATGGAGGTGTTTAAATAAATTGCGCATAGTTGGGAACAGAGTCGGGCTTCCCGTTGCGAGCGAGTGGGCGAAAAAAAAACATTGCTTGTTGAGAAACCATATCCGTTGAAAGCGGAGGTTGAGCCACGATTTGAAATTATTAAATTCGTGTTATTATGTAAAATTTTCTATATAGACGATATTTTACAGCCATAAGTAAATCGAACAATACGACTTGATATTATACACAGTGGTCTTTATATACCGAGTTTCTTATACCTAAGAAAAACCCACCTACATTGGAAAACCCAGTACCTATACGCTCGTTCACGGTCGTTTTTTAATACCATGGGGTTGAATTTTGAATCGATAGAGAAAATATAGTAGGTATATGAGATGACATTACATTCGCATTTTATGTTTGAATCTCAAATGAAAAGCGATAAAAAATTACGGCATCTCGTATACATTTTCTCTATCGATTCACATATCACCCTCCTGGTATAATAATCATTAATGATTTCCCTATACGAAAGGCCCTTTGTCAACTAATTGTCCGCGTATACTGAGAAGAGAGATGCACTCAATGATACACATTCAAAGGATATTGAATAATAAATAGAGTGGATAACTCGTATATACTGGCTCAATTTCTTTTCTTCGTACCGAATAACTACATTCGTGCTAGATCACACGACCTACTCGTGGAGTCAACCTAATGCGCTCACATCTTGAATTTGGGTCCTCGATATGGAGTCCATATTTAAAAAGGTATTCCGATAGAGTCGAATCCATTCAAAAGAAGTTTCTGCGAATACTGTCATTCAAATGCGGCCTTAAGAATCATCTGACTGACTACGAGGAAAGACTGACTGCTGTTAAATTTGTCATATTGGAAAAACGCCGCCAGGTGGCAAATTCAGTGTTCCTATACAACATCCTAAATTATAAAATCGATACCTCTTGCATTAAGAAAATAATAATATGTTTTAATATCACGAAAAAAAGTCTCCGAAACCCGGACTTATTTAAATATCTTTAAGTAAGAAACTATGCCGGATTTAATAACGTCATCCACTTATATATCATCTGTACCTACAATAAACTTCATAATTTCTATCATTTAATTAATTGTTAATTTATTTTCAAGCTAATTGTTTACTCATATAAACATATAGGCAGTGGTTCTCAAACTTTTTTAGCCGACGGCACCCTTAACCCATTTAAGAAATTGTGCGGCACACCGCTTCACTATTTGGTAGACTCTACCCTATTGATGTAGTCATGCAATTGTATGTAGGTATGTGTAAATCAATATATATATATTATCAATATTTTGTTAGGGTACCACATCAATTAAAAATAAAATAAATGTCCAGCGTATAGCGTTTATAACAAGAACTGTCCGACACCTGAACGCGCTGCTATCGACAGCCCCAGATGCAGACAAGCTAAAGGTTTTCTGAGATCTATTTTTGAATATTAAAAGTTTTCAAATTTGTTATATAATTTGTTGTATAGTTAGTACACCTACTGTTATTTACAGGTTCATATATAGACATGTAATACCAACCTAATGATATATTAGCATATGTTTTTTTATTAGAAATGTAAATAAGACGACGATTTGGATTAATATGTAAGTTGTTTTGTAAAATAAAATAAATAAATAAACATGACGTCGATACTTCTTCAAGCAAATTTACAAATGATTTTCTCAAAATTGCACGATTGCAGCGATAATTTATTTTAAACCTGTTCTGCAATTTCCTGGCCAATATCTGATGTTTGATTTTCAGATTATTGCACTCATTGTTTACCGCTCTATTAAGTAACATCATGGATATGCAAATTAACGCTTTTTTGGTGAACTTGATGATTGATTTAACAACAAAATATCTATTACATAGTACCTATGTCTAAAACAGCAATTATAATTTTTAACTGTTAAAAGTCCATTTACAAAAAAAAACTATATGATCAATCAATGCTGTGAATTCGGTTAAATTTTCGGCTTAAATCTAGATGACGAATGCATAATATAGAACACATCAACTCCAACTTGTTGACAGTCTGTTATGCTCTAACATACATCAGGAACTTCATGGATATATAGCAGGCGATAACCGCGTATTATGTCTCCTTGGGTTGCATCTGCGCTATGGTAGTATCGTTTTATGGTGGTACTGTAGCCCACATCGAAGTTGTGGTCAAATTGCAAAAACGAGCCATACTTGCGATAGTGGGTGTTTTTTTACCCATAGCAGTCATGTCGAGAATATTTCCAAAAACTAGGGATATTGACAATTTATGCAAATTTTGTCCATGACGCTGTCAATTAGGGTAATATCACATGAGGAAATTCATCAGCATGCCACGAGGATCAAGACCCATTACCGTCAAACGATTGTACTCTGTAGACTAAGTTTCTGGTAACTAGTCTGTATGTAGTACTGGAACTTTCTAATAGGTTACACGATGAACCGAAGGAAATAATAAATATTGATTTTTATTTTAAATATTCATTCAGACGCACCTACTGAAAATAGGGACTAAATTTACTATCAATTAAATTTACTTTTTAGGTACCTACTATTTCGCTACGTCGCTCGCATTACTTGTTATCAAAATTACCTGTTTCTTAGATATTAGCAACGTTTTCAAAAGAAGTAAGGGTGTGGAAACATAATTACTAATATATCACCACCACAAGTCTCTCTCGACTGCTGACTATTACTTAATTAGTCTCCTCACAAGACCTACAAGGAGTTCTCCTAATTATCTTCCTTGTCTTTCACTACTTTAAAATACATAGAATGTCGCAGAATCTGAAAAGAAGGTAACATATCTGCGATTAAGATGTCCGAACTTAGTGGCACATTTATGTTGTATTAATGAGCTAACGTTAAATACATCATTAAAAGCCAAGTTAGTGCTTCATGTGCGTTACAAAAACATTATCACATATTACTACATAAATATTATTCATATGAAAAGGAGACTATTATTATATTACATCGACGATATCACCATATTAAATTAATGGTTTCATTTTGTTACTCGATAGTTGCGACGTTTGTTTTTTTAATTAATTTTGAGATATCGCAAGATAAACCTATTTTAATTAATATGGCTACTTATTATTACTTTGAAGATATTTTATCAAAACCTTGCAAGGAAAGTTAATGAATAAAGTGTGAAATTCTAAACTGTTATTTATCAATCTTTACCCTAAATTATACAGTATCCAATGAACAATATCAATATATCGTATCAATAGTTATATCACCATATACCTAATATATTATTAAAATTATACCCTCGGATATAGTATCACTATTAGCACTAAATATAACTCATAAGATTAAAAAATAAACTAAATCTAAGAACCAAAAATGACGCTGCTAGTTAGCATTATAGGCTAAAAAGTTAAATAAGAAAGAATATGACCAAACCTTAGGAGCATTTCTTTCTTTCGCGTAGTGGAAGTGTGAGTGTGTGCTGGCCTCACCTGTTTGAGAGGTCAATCGCTTGGAACTGCGACTCCAGAGTTGCCGACAGCTCGTCCACTCTGTGCGAAATTGGACGATGTGAAGGGGGAGCCTGAAATAATATAAACAAACATAATTATCGACAATATATTTACCTATAAAGGTACCTACTCATGGTGTTTTCATATGAAAAATTAAATTTAGGTTTAATTTTGGCTCACAAAATACTTCCCAGATTACTAAATAAACAACGAATTTCAAATTTAAAAATTAAGTAAAAGTTTAAATTTTTATTTATCACAGTTGTCGAATACATGAAAAAGTAAAAAATTATATCAATATGTATATACATAACGTAACTAAATAGCTGCAATATGTTATAAAGAACCACGTTGGTTTGTCATTTACTTGCTACTACGTGAGCTTTGCATGGCTGTAAATGACAGCGAATGCCGGAGCATGCAGAGGAAACGTATAGAATGGCTAATGTCAGTGATATTTCTATGCAAGAAGCATTCGATTGAAACCGGTTAATGCAGGAAGAGTGTACACTTATTGTACATTTGTATATAATACCTATATTAACGACTGACTGTAAAAGTCATTGTATATCAGGGAAACAATGTTGGTTACTAGATGCACGCGCCAGATGTCTTATAAGCAGTGAGATCTACTGAACAGTAAACTTTGAGTGTGTATGTTGTGTTGGGAATTGCAGATCGTTTGCATGTTTGTTTGTTTGTTTCTGTTTTTTAAGGTGAAAATTGACAATAAGCGGGTATATTACCATAGTACAAACCCTATTATGAAGTGTTTATATCTATGTATTCTTGTAAAAAGTGCGTAAAGGTGGGTCTTGTTATTGCATTCGATTGACAGAATTGAAATGCAATTCCGAAAATGGTTTCCTAGCCAGAAA
>JAOPUG010000004.1:14417870-14428870 GCA_027564375.1 Micropterix facetella | reverse complement strand
CCCCCCCCCCCCCCCCCCCCCCCCCCCCCCCCCCCCCCCCCCCCCCCCCCCCCCCCCCCCCCCCCCCCCACGTTCCCGAAACACGAGGTCCTTGTATTAAGCTTTTTAAAAGAAGCTTGAACTTTTTAAGCAAATCCAAGAAGTTTACGCTAGTTGGATTGTTTCTACTCTTTATTGTGAAATTTTACACTTGGCGGGTTTATTATCATACGACAATCTTATTACTGACTCTACTATGAAGTGTTTACATGTATGTGCGCGTGGAACATGTGTGTACGTGTGTGTCTTGTTATTGCATTCGATCGACATAACTGAAATGTAATTCCGGTCATTTTATCCGTCGGGGAAGCTTTGGAAATTTGTCTCTTCTCTACGAGCGAAGATGTCAAAAGCCAAGAGTCGTTTTTAAATTTCGTCGTGATCAACGATGGGAGATGATCGACTCAATACCTCCCTGAATGATCTCATTGTACCAAAAACGCGTTGCTGTTTATCTGTAGGTAGTGTAAAAAATAAGATTTTCTTGATACACAGCTATAGTTCCAGTCGTCTAATAATATTATTTTATTGAAATCAATTATTTTAATTTGGAAACCAGTATAATTTAGTTGCTTGGGTTAAATGATAGATCCGGCATGCCTATTTAATCTTAATATTCTATTTTTATGGATTCAGGGAGAGGATTTTTTGATTGAGGAAATGTTACATACGAGATGACGTCATAACTCTATCACTTTCGCACTCCATGTTTGAATTTTAAATAAAATGCGATAGAGAATGGCGTCATCTTGTAAACGATATTTTCTTTATCGATTTAAAATCCCCGCCCTGAGGATCGATTTTTGAACCAATAGAGAAAAATGTTGTATACGACATGACGTCTATCTATCACTTCAGCAGTCGACGTTCGAATTTCAAATGAAAGCGATAGAGAATGACGTCAGCGTGACATCATCTCACAAACGACATTTTCTTTATCGGTTGAAAAATCACTACCATAGTGGGTGGGGGGAAGGGGGCATAAATAAAATATCGTATAAAAAATTACGTCTTTCTCTATGGTTTTTCATTCGATATTTGAATGTGGAATGCCAAAATGGTAGAGATGACGTCGTCTCGATACGACATTTTCTCTATTGATTCCAAAATCAACCCCAGGTGGTATTCGGATTTAAGGTATACTCGGGCGAGCCCGTCACCCCGAGGCGTTTCAATGAACTTGACCGTTGTATCGCCCCGAAGTGAAACGTACAGAATGTTGACATAACAAATCCACTATCCAACTACGCCGCTGCCCGTTAGAGTCAGATGCCTTAATAGTGAGACACCTCACTCCCTAACTCCCAGATTTGGTTAGATTTTTTTTTCGACCTCCCGTCTGGTCGCGGGTTCGAAGTCGCTTGCGCGGTCTTCTACCTAAAGTAAGCGGCAATTCCTCACTGGAATTATCGCGGATCCAAGGCGCCCTTTGCTCGGCTTGCCACCCGAGATCAGGTGGCCAAATTATCGTTTGTAAGGGTAGATAGCTTAAGGTACCTAACCACCCCCGCTTTCTTAGGTCGCATAGTGCTTCTAAACTCCCCGACTATTCGTCATTTGAGCAAGGCCGGTAAACCGACCAATACATCACCCGTCCAGGGCCGCCCGAGGTGTTACCCCATGTACGACGGCAAGCGGTTTTCACCGAATTAGTCCCTCTTCGGGGAGGCTGCCGGATGAGAATTGAGCGGTGAGTCGAGCCGAACGGTGTAATAAGATGGTCATATGGCCCAATCTGCACATGCCTAATTAGTATCCCATACAGTTCGGAACGTGCAACCTGCGATTTCTTTTCGTTTCCAAAAATTAAGGATAAACTTCGAATTAAACTTCGAGTACCATAATATTATTTCCAAAAAAACAATTTTCAGTTATGATGCAATATTCAAGATACGTAAAAGTACCTGCCTAAATAGATCAAACATCAATAAAATTATAGAAAACACTAACAAAAAAAAATTAAGAAATAAAAATAATTATCAATCCGAAAATAAAGAATTAATTATTATCAAATGAATAAAATGACAAATTTAATAACACAAAATTTTAAATATGTGAAAATAACACAAAGGCAAGCGCGCACTAAGTACACACGGCACTTTTATTTCTACAAGCACCTCCTCTTTCGACCTACTCATTATTGTAATTTAGTGTTCATTAGCTTGGTATACACTCAACATTAAATTATTATGTCAGATTTTCATATGCAGATCATGTGTATAACACAACTTTATCCCCATCTAATCTCTTTAAATTTACAATCCAATTAAATAACACATGTGAACCCAGAAATCTAAAAAACATTGCCCCAAATCTACATATAATAAGAGTAATGAATTTACATACGTGCATGCTCATCCATTTCATACGCCAATTAATCTAGTCATATTTATGGTTTCGAAGACTATTGCGGTTGTTTAACATTCGGTGAGACAACGGTGTTTGCAACGACACCGAAACGTGGGGCGCCACCGATTTCACGATTTAGAATCCGTTATTAATTATTTTATAATATTATTATGGTTTTTGGTAGCCAAACGCATGGTTCTTTTATAACATATGAAAATAATGCACATAAAAAATGTTTAAGTTTTTATAAAGAGACATACGACTACGCAAATGAGTGATGCGAGAATTCATAGTACAGACTGAGTTCTCGTGAGCACTCCGAAACTGTTGTGACAGGGATGCCATTTTATTTTTCAGGGTATAAAGAAATAATAATAATAATATATAATTTTACAACCTCTTTCGTGGAAGATAAAAACAGTAGATATTATTACGTAATATATTTGTTATACCACTGCTAAACATAAAGTTGTGCAAGAGTTAACTTTTTTTTCATTAGAATAATATCGAAGTAAATATGTAACTGAATATATCAAAGTATATCATATCAAAGTAATTAAAAAGCATATCGTTTACCAATAGGGCATGAAAAATATATCGTATATCTAAAATCGAATTAAGCATACCATTTCGGATATTTACGTGAGATAAATTATAAATTAGATATATCTGGATATATTCATACCTAATTATCTAACATAGGATTTATCAATATTTTTATTTCAGTTTGTTGTATTTAGTAATATTTATGGGTAGAAACCTGAGGTTATTATTTTAATATTTGATGATTACCTCCTTGGTAAAATGTATAAACTTTTGAAAGATATTTCGTATAAGTAGCTTATTTAATATATTTTTAAGTAATTTCATTTTCACTATCTCTAATATCTGAAAGTAACACATCAAAAAATATGAACCATTGTATTCAGTATCTTGTCTCCCTGCTCTTAGTTTGGTGCTAGGTGTTATTGTAATGTTATTTATTTCTTGTATTTCGCTCATGAATATCTGAAAAATTTACTTGTTGGTCCCTTTCCTTGTCGAAATTATTTAATATATTGAAAAGACACAATGTTAATGTGAGGATCTTCAGCCGTTTGGAAGTATTTCTGCAATATTCGTCTCCCATTTCAAATTTGATTTTACCTATACGTAGGTATTGCCCTTTTTTGGAATTTGAATATGGGTTCGCTGTGGCAGGTATACGAATTTCCCCAATTGGTAATAGCGTAACTTAAAATATATAGCCAAAATAGTTAAAAGACACATTTCTATTCTGGACTTCATTTAGCGTTGTCATTATTTTTCGTAATGCATAAATATGCCCGACTTAACCTGCCCTCGAGTTTCTCACAGTGAAAATTCCATTTTAGATCCACACCTAAGAATATATTGCCTTGTGAAAGAAAATAGAACATATTCGGTTTGAGGAAGAAGGAATTTTATTCTAACACCATAATGCTCCAACTTTCTTATTACAATATCATGATGTACGGTATCGAATGCTTTAGATAAATCCCAAAATATTCCTAATGTTAACATATGGGTAATATATATTACAAAATAAACAATCGCCTCATTCGTAGACATATATTTCCTCTATCCGAATTGTCTATCACTAAGAACATCGTAATCCTCTAAATATTCAATCAGCCTTATTTTTACAAAGCTTTCTATAATTTTTGAAATGGAAAACAAAATTTCAATTGGTCTATAATTGCCTCTTTCAGTTTTTGAGCCCTGTCTATGTAGTGGAATGATTCGCCACTTTTAATTCTGCTGGAAATAATCCGATCTCTATGGAGGCATTCTTGAGATAGTGGATTTTTAATATACCGATGGCTTCTTTGATTACGAACATTAGAATCTCAAGATTTCCCGAAGATTTGAATTTTTTTGAATTTACGAACTATTTTTACAATTTCCTCACTTGTCGTAAATTCCATGAATAGAGAATTTGGAATCTTTTTGTATTATTAGAAATATATATTCGTTTTTGCTATTTTGGAACACCTTTCATGGAATGTATAAATTATTATTGAAATTAAGGTGCTACAAGGTTAGGGTTATCTGTTATTAATTTATCTCCCAAGATTATTTCCTTATTACATCTGAATTCATGTGTTCTCTTGGTAAAAGTATTGTTTTAATTTTATTATTTTATGTCTATATATTTTATTGCTAATATGTGACCTTCCTTTGTTACTTTTTTAAATTTGGTACATTTTCTACAATGCTTTCTTAGAGTTTGATCGTGTTTATTTTTTTTAAATTAATATATAATTTCCTTTTATTTTTTCAAGAGACTATTATTCCATTTATTATCAAATTTATTTTTAAATTTGATTTTAACCTAAAATTTATATATCGATATGGCTTGTTAAAAATTTCTATGGTAATTAGTAAAAATATGGAAAATCATCTCAATTTGATAGTTTCTTTCTCTTAAATATTTATCCAATTAATTTTTGATATTTGGTAGTTGAGTTCTGGTTTCATTTATTAGAAAATACTCTTTTAAGAGATATGTCCTCTTGAACATGTTAGTCTTTAAAGATGTCAGTTGCTTCAGTTAAATTTGGCTTTACGTTATAAAAAGTCATAGACATTGCTTCATGGTTAGAATACCTAGAGACAGTACTCTATTTTCATACATGAACTTTGTAAGTTTGTGAATATGTTATCGATGAAAACGCTTGGAGTGACAGTAATACCGGTTGGTGAATTTACTATTATACTTATATAAGTATAATAGAGTCACCTCATTTATTTGTTTGAAGTAAAAATCAATGAGATTTCTGGTAGGTTTTTGTTCCTGATAAATGATGGGAGCGGCGGGATTAATTGATTGTTTAGAAGTCGGATCCCTGTTATTACCTAATTGATTTAAACTGAAGCTTCATTTTAAGATTTTTACTTCGACCCGCCCAAAATGGGGGCCGGGGTCTTACAATCATGTGAAAAATGTAAAGATATTAAATCATCCAAAAATATTTTATCTACGTTTCATAGTACTAGAGTCCGTCAAAACCATAAAAAATGTGCCTGTCTGTCTGCATATGTGGATGTTACTATGCACGATAACAAGAGTAAATTACGACCGATTTATAATATCTTTTACCCATAGATAGTTATGACCGATGCGCAGAGCCCAGTTGATTTTTGGGTCTGTACGACCTACGGTTGGGTACCTGCCATACAAATTGACTCCATAAAAACAGTGTTTTTTTGCATTTTTAGAGCCTAAAACGGAATAAACGGTGGAAATAGCAAAAATAAAAGTTTTTCACCAAGATGAGATGCGTAAAATGAGGTACATGTCGCCTGGGCTCAATCCATGTGTGTAGACAAAAATGACGACGAGGTCAGAATTTTATGAATGTTTGCCTTTTTAGAGCTTAAAACGGAATAAACGATGAAAAAAACCAAAAACAAAAGTAAATAATTGTGACGAGATGCGTAGAATAAGGTATAAGTCGTCTGGTTTTAACAAAAATAAATAAAATCCAGATTTCTACGGTTTATGACACTTTTGTTGCATAAAACTGAATTAACGATAGAATTAGCAAAAAGAAAAGTTGTTGGCCATAATAAGACTCGTAAAATGAGGTATATGTCGCCTGAGGTTAATCCATATGTTTAAGCAACAATAACGAGAAGAATGATGAATGTGTAATCATATCGGCCAAAGTTTGACAAAGCTTTGGATTTTCCCCCTACCAAGTTTAATTGAATACATCGAATCGACAACGCCTAGTCGATGCCTTGCAACATTAAGTTATGTCGAATTCGCAATCTTCTTAGAACTAGTTGCGGGCTGGTCTAGCATACGGTCGTGCATGTCCTGGGGCCAACAGAATTTGAAGTAGATATATATGAGGTTGCTATACTATTAACGAGTTTCGTGATACTTGACAATATAAAGCTCGTGTCTCTTCATCATATTAACCATCAATCAATCTGTACATTTATATTGATTCTTAACGTTCCGTGTAATCTGGGCCATGATAGCCGTTATGTCAACCTGCTCGGCTCAGCTCGCGGGGCAGCTTCTATCCGGGAACCTCCTCGAAGAGGGACCAACCCGGTGAACCCGCTGTGCGGTAGATCCGTGGACGGAAACTCGGGCAGAACTGGACAGCTGGCGCATGGGACGGGAATACCGGCCTAATTTCCACTGGCTGATACAAATCTGACCAAATCTGGGATACAAGGGGTGAGGCTGCCCGCAGGGTGGCAATTCCCTGTGCCTCGCCGTAAGCTGTTGGCCTCTGACGGACAGTGGTCGAGCTTGGTACGTAGATTGTATATGTCCATCAAGTCTCTGTGTTTCGCCTCGGGGTGATATAGCGATAAAGTTCGCTGAAACGCTCCGGGGTGGTCGGGTTCGCTCGGAGCAGTTGACAATCAAGGTTGTACCTATATGTTCCTAACGGTTCCGAGTAGCCCGTACTATGATGACCGTTATGTGTTCTTGGTCGGCTCAGCTCGCGGGGCAGCTCCTATTCAGGAGCCTCCTCGAATAGGGACCTACCTTGTAAACCCGCTTTGCGGGGCGGGAATACCGGCCGTATTGTCACTGACTAATATCCGGGAGTGTTTAGAAGTGAATGCTTCTTAAGAAAGCGGGGATAAGTAGGTACCTCAAGCTGCTTACCCTCAGAAACGATTCGTGAGCAAAGGTGATGCCGAGCAAAGGACGCCCCCGTATCCGCGATAATTCCAGTGAGGAATTGGCGCTCGCTTGACGTAGAGGACCGCGCAAGCGACCTCGAACCCGCTACCAGACGGGTGGTCGGAGGAATCCGACTAAATCTGGGAGCAAGGTGGTGAGGCTGCCCACTAGGTGGAAATTTTCAGTGCCTCGCCGATCGAGCTTAGTACGTAGATTGTATACGTCTATCAAGTCTCTGTGCTTCACTCCGGGGTGATATAGCGATAAAGTTCGTTTACACGCTCCGGGGTCTATGGATTCACCCGTAGCAGGTGACATACAATATATGTACCTATATGGGAGTTCGTTGAAACACTCCAGGGTGGACGGGTTCGCCGGTAGCAGGTGACAATCACAATTGTACCTATATGGGGCCTAATGGGGCATATGCAGCTCGGGCCATATGACCATTTTGTTAGCCGGTCGGCCCGACTCACGGCTCAGCTCCCATCCGACAGCCTCCCCAAAGAGGGACTAATTCGGGGAAACCCACTTTGCGGTCGGACCTGGGCTAATTATTTTCGCCAGTTCTAAGCGACTTCGAACCCGCGACTAGACAAGAGGTCGAAGGAATCCGACCAAATCTGAGAGTTAGGGAGTGAAGCTGGCCCGCCATGGCAGCTTGCTGCCCCGTGTCTCGCTGTTAAGGTGTCGGCTACTAACGTGCCGTGGCGTAGTTAGATAGTAGATATGTGCCGACCGAATTCTGTGCGCTCATCTCGGGGTGATACAACGATAAAGTTTGTTGAATCGCCTCGGGATGACGGGTTCGACCGAGCATTGGTCTCAAATTCCATATATCTACCTATATGCTCGGGCCTAATGGTGGCGTGCAGCTCGGGCCTGATAACCAGCTTTTGCTACCATTGGTCGACCCGACTCACTTTCAACCCCCATCCGGCAGCCTTCCCAAAGAGGGACTAAACTGGTGAACCCATCTTACGGGTGGCCCTGGGTGATTGATATACTGGTCGGTGCTCAATCAACTAATAGACAGGAGGGAGGGGTCTGATTGGGTATGCTTTCTATAGAGCGGGAGTAGGTATTTACTTTAATGTCTTTGATATTTACTTTAATCTCATTAGATACGATCCTTTGGCCACCCAATCTCTGGTGAGATTCGCCGAGTAAAGGACGCCCCGGGATCCGTGACAAATTCGATACGAAGTGACACTTTTAAAGGTAGAAGTCGTGCAAGCGACCTCGAACATGTAACCAGAAGGGTGGTCAGAAACATCTCCAAATCTGGTAGTGAGGGCGCGAGAGCCAAACTGGGCTTGAAAATTCGCAGTACCTCGCGGTAAGGCGTCGATCTCTCACGGGCCGTGGCAGAATTGGAGAGGTAGATTGTGCTGTCCACAAAGTCTCTGTATTCATATCGGGATGATATAACAATAAAGTTCGTTGAAACATCCCGGTAGGCGGGTTCTCTCATATCTTTGACGCTCTCCAATACGCTCGAGCCATGAACATAACCCCATGAACAGTCCAATATAGCAAAAATGAGTTGAGTAGAATTTGAACGTCCTCGTTAAAATTGTCGCATAGTCTATATAACTTGAATAAAGGAACAATTAAATGATTTTTTTTTTGTTTTTCTGTTATAGATATAACTTGGTATTTCTCGGCGTTACTTACGTGGTGCCAGTGGCAGTGATGGCGGCATGTTATGCAAGAATGGCAAAAGCTCTATGGGGCAGGGCCATTGGAGAAAGAACTCAGAGACAACTGCAGTCCGTTCAAGCGAAGAGAAAGGTATGTCAGAGTCTAGTAAAATATGGTCACAATACAGTACGACTGTCTATAACGAGGAACTGCAGTACGTTCAGGCGAAGAGAAAGGTAGGTCAGAGACTAGTCACATACTATGATCACAATATAGAACCGCATAATCATTAAGCTAGACAATAAACACATTTTAGCATGATTTTAACTTTGTAGACAAGCCCAAAGAAATGAACTTTCAAGCGTTGACAATTTTATTTTTCATCCATCGGAGGTGATTTCATGAATGTATGTATTTTTCAGGACCATTCAAAACAGAATTATTTTTAAAATATGTAATATAAGATAGTTACTTCTGTTGGTTATATGGATCTAATGTATAATGTATTATTTCTTTATTTCTTTATTGGAGACATACAGAAACAAAAGATACATTACTTTCATTTCGGGTCAAAAATGAAAGAACACTATTTACAATTGCTTCCTATAGAAACGTCTCACTGAGAACATATATAACAACCCAATTGGGGAACATAATTCGGTGATTACCTAACGACAAATCGTGATTCAGACAGGTCAAGAGAGGTCGGGCACGTACTAAAATAATTACGTACGTGCCCGACGTACTTAAAAATGAAAATGTAGATATGAAAGAGTCACAACCAAGCAATGAATCATCACTCGCCAAGTAGTAAGACAATGAACAGTGTTGTGCAATCAACAGACGAGGAGGAAGCCCAGTCATAACTCCTCAAGGGAACAATAGCGCAAACGTCACAAGGACAAATATGAAAGCCAGTACTGAAGTCCGGTTAGGTCAGATCACAACATATCATCGCCAAACATTGAAGGAGCCAGATCAACACTAATTAGCCAATAATCGTGACGCGACTTAGTTGTAACGTTCAGCGACGCCACGCATTGTCGCCGCCCATCATCAGCATGTAATCGATTACTATCAATAAAAAGAACTTAAATAATAATGCATCATTACCAACAATTATATGAGCGTTAGACATACATTGTAGAAAGATCACAACAGTAGTCCGGGCTAAATGTAGCAACAATAGATTTGTATGGGCTTAGGAGTTAAGGTCTGCATTAATGAAGTAAAATTAAATTATTGTACATGAAAAATATCCTTCGATCCCGTTGCCTTGTGTGGTATGTGGAACCTGAGTTCAGACAGCAGTTCAGGGGAAATGATATCGTTGGCTCAGATTTTCTTAAGCATTACAGCATCGAGCATAGAACGTCGGTTATTTAAGGAAATCATATTAAAATTGACTAGGAGGTCGATATAATGACAACGAGGTTGGTACATTCGATAGTTTACAATTCGTATGTTGTTTTTGTACCGTTTAAATTCTACTGTCATGAATTGCGTATAATGGGTTTCAGATAGGAGTATACATATTCTGTTGGATCTTACCAGGTTTTGATATAGATATATCAATGTGTCCTTTCTCTTAAAAGGTTTAGTGATCCTCGTGATAAGCCCAGCATGCGATAAGATTTTTTTACTATATGCTCAACGTGCAAGTTGTACTTAAAATATACATCCAATGTATAATATAATGTAGTAATATGTGTTGTTATATATGTTTCAAATAATCATATGCTAAATCAAAGTCGATTTGGCCTTGCTTCACTGCAGCATGGCTGTTTATTGATTATTGACGTTTTCCAATCACTGTTTTAGATATCACTATTCCAAAGTCTTCTCCAAATCCCTCAAAAATAATACATTGATTAGATAGTAGTAAATGACGATAATTTATACTAAAAATGGGAGCATTATGTACTAAGATATTTCATATTATGTATAGGGCAAAAACAATTTCAATTTAGAGGGACTGCATATACTCCCCTAACACGGCACATTGACAGTGATCAGTTCAGAGTGAATGGTTTCTCCGGCTCGTCTCGTCCTCCTTCGTTGTCATTTGCGAACATAATGACGTCAATTCTTCGTTTTATAAGTACATTTATTGCGCTCTTCACGTAGCTTTTTAACTTAATAAGACTCCTCGTCAGACAACCGCACAAATGCGCTAGCTCCCTGTATCCCGCCGTTTACTCCTCTCTTCTCCCGCCAAAGCACTTCGATCGGTTTGACGGTCCCTGAGGTCTCACATTTGGGGGGGGGGGGGGGGGGGGGGGGGGGGGGGGGG
>JAOPUG010000004.1:14337000-14348583 GCA_027564375.1 Micropterix facetella | reverse complement strand
CCTTCAATATTTTATGTCCTCAATTGTTTATATATGTTTTAGCTGTAAGTTTTCCTAAGAAATGAAAATAAAATAAATCAGCGACCCAGTTCATTTCCTAAATAGCAATCGAAGAGTAAACATCTGAAAAGAAAAGTAAACGGTTTTAAGACGCCCGCTAGCAGAGCAGCGCGCTTTGTTTCAGTGTGTCGTTTTGAATTTTCGTAAAGTCGTAGGAAAATAGAAAGATCATTATTAAATAAGCAAGTCGAGCTCGAGAGCAAGTTCAAGTGAAACGGAAATATCGTAAATTTGATGATAATTATTTGGAATTTGGCTCTACTTCAGTAAAATCATACAATGGAGGGAGACGCAGTCGCGCTCTGTTTAAAAATTTTAACGCCCGAATGTATGCTCCCAAGTAAGCAAAAGTGACATTTCGAGACCAATTTCTCTAACATGGTTGAAAATTCTCGTAAATTATTTAGTAGAAAGTTGCAAGATTTACAAAAGTAAAAAGTATGTTTACTAAACAAGACTCAGTACCAAGCAACGCACTGCTAGCACCTTTTAAGGTCGCGTATAAAGTGGCGAAGTGCAATAGACCTCACGCCATCGCCGAAGAACTTATCTACAGGCTGCTCTTGATATAGTTAATATTATTTTTGGAGAATCGGCGGTAATTTAATTTCAAAGTTACGTTTGTCCAACAACACTATTAGTCGAAGAATCTATTAAATAGCTCTGGATCTCATTGATTAATTAATAGAGAAAATGAAAGGCACGGAATTTAGTCTGGAACTTGATAGACTACTGACAGTAATAAAGACACACATGGTATATGTTATGTTAACTTCCTGTATGTTAATATTATCGTGTAAGACCTTCTGTTCTGCAATAGCATCACCGAAAGCGCAAAGGCACAATTCTTGACGAATTTATAACCGAAAATGGTTTGGATTGGGGAAAGTCCATCGGTATTTTTACTGATGGAGCTCGATCAATGTCTTGTCACTATAGAGGATTTCACGAGCTTATTCGCAGCAAAGCACCGCATGCTATGGGGACCTATTGCATTATCCATGGCAGCAATTGCATCAAAGTCAATGAGCTCTCAATTAAATTTGATATTAAAACGTGACGTAGACATGGGATCTGAACACACGTCCCTGCTATACTACTGCAGTTCACGATGGCTTTCAAGTGGGCTCGTTTATTCCGTGCATTCGAATTGCGTTAATAAATTCACTTTTTTCTACAAGAGAAGATATACTACTTCGGGTACCCACTTTGCCGAATATGACTTTTTGCTGAAACTAGGGTATTTGTACTATATTTTGACAAGCTGAATGCCTTCATTCTGTCTCTGCAAGGTAATAAATTGCACATTTTCAAACTCTTGGAGAAGGTTGCGGCATTTAGGAAAAAGCTGCTGTTGTAGATAAGACATATTAATAAGGGTGAAGATCAACGTTGTTTCCCTGAATTTCACAAGTAATGTAATGTAATATGTGTACCTATGTAATAAAGTTTTTTTTTTACAAAACTTGCTATTCTGTCCAAGGAATACCTCTTAAAACTCACTGACTGGTTTGTAAAATACTTTGTCGAGAAATTTGCGTGGATCCAAGATCCTTCTGTGTTAAAATTTCCACATAATTTACTTCGCTGTAGCGAAGTAAATTATCGGGAAATCGGAGTCTAATTAAACACTTTTGCCACAGCAGCCTGAAAACAAAATTAGCCTCTTCCGATTCAGTAGAGTTTTGGATATCAATCAAAAATGAATACCCAACTCTGAGTTCAAAAGCTGTAAGGATACTCATTCCCACTGGGACAACCTATGTAGTTGTGCGAAGCCGGATTTTCAGCTGTAGCTTTAATAAAAAGCAAATATCGCTCAAAAATCGACGTGGAGCCAGAAATAAGAGTCACATTGTCAAACCTTATATTCCGCGTTTTGAAAAAATGTTGGCGATCAGCAAGCTCACCCGTCAGATTAACTTGCTTATCGTTGAAAGTTTTTACTATTTAGTTCATATTTTTCTGTATTTTCATATTTAAGTTTTATAGATCTTGTAATTTAATTTTAATTAATGTGAGCTTCACGTTGTGAGGTTTATCTAACTAAAGAGTGGTTTTCTGTTCCTGATTAATGAAATTGTACATATACCTATTTTAGTGGGCGCCGGGACCAAATTACCTGTAAGTAAATGCGCCGCAGACTGATAATATTTGGGAACCGCTGGCTTATGCAATGTTTTCTTAAAATTCGTTTAAACAGAAAATACACAATCTATAATTCTGAAAAATAAATTAGCAAAGTAATAAATAGTGGCTTCATAATTAGTGATAGTCGTTTGCAAAAAAACTAATGAAAAAAAAAACTAACTTGTTAATGGAAAAAGTGCACCGGTAGTCGCAAACAAGCAAGCTTACAGGACCCAATCGCGTTGCTTCCGAGCCGGACAACCAAGCAAGAAATAGAGTAATGAATATAATTTAGAGACGCTCCTTTTCTTCTAATCGTTAGTGGCGAAAAAGAAGACATAAGGAATTGGAACTTAGATGATTGGATGAATACGGCACTATCTTGCCGTAAAAATACGACATAAAGTAGATTGTAGATAATAATATATTTTTTTGAAATACATTTATACAAAAACTATAAATGTATTAACCCACGAGTATGACTTTTATTTAACCCTATTGTCATAGTTTTCGTGACATATTAAATTTGAAACATATTCTCGTCAATCCCTCGACTGTGAATTTCGAGAGTCACGTCCGATTTTTTCTTCCTTTTTTTTTTGGATTATTATTGTATTGGAATGATTTATCGAATTGCCAAATTAGAGCGTCCTGGCCTAATGTAGCAATTGTGATTGTCACCTGCTACGGGTGATCGCGGTCAACCCGGAGCGTTTTAACGAACTTTATCGCTATATCAACCCGGAGTGAAACACAAAGACTTGGTGGACGAAGACAAATTTACATACCAAGCTCCACCTCAGCCCGCGAGAGGACTGGGAGGCACTGGGAATTTTTAAACCCAGTGGTGTATCCTCGTGCCCTCGCTCCCAGATTTGGTCGGATTCCTCTGACCTCCCGTCTGGTCGCGTCATAAGTAAGTAAGTGGCAATTCCTCACTGGAATTATCGCGGATACGGCACTTCACCCGGGATCGGGTGGCCCACGTATCGCTTCTAAGGGTAGATAGCTTGATGTACCTACTTACCGCCACTTTCTTATATGTGTTAGTGTTTGTATATGTGCATATAGAGTAGGTTAAATAAAATTACATACAAATAGCATTTTATTTTTACTAATTAAATTATAGTTCTTACGACATATCACTAATATCGTCATATCCTTTTCATATATATGATATAATAATAAAGTAAGCACATAATATCAGAAATTATTTCGTCCATACCAAACTCCAAAATCAGCATCCCTAGATACGGGCCTTAGACCTAGTTAGATATGCGGATAAACCGTTTCGCCATAATATGTGCTCAATCTCTCTTATTTTCATAAATATTATGTATATAGTATAATCATGTAAAAAAAGATATTGTAATTAATAAAAATAAATTAATGATTTTTAAAAATAAAATAAAAATATATAACAAAAAGCACAAAAGCAATTCCTAGAGCTATTATTATTACAAAGCGTGCGGCCAATAAAAGACTGTTCATTTGGGCATCCGCTAGTGGTTCACAACTGTGTTCTTTTGATAAAATCTTAATATGGAGAAATATCGCTAACCGGCATTGTCTCCTGACCATTCCTAAGTCTTACAGAACACAATGCCTTCGAAGACACGAGTGGACAAAACGTCATCTTCAGATGACAAAACCGCCAAAACCAGGGATTATAAACTCCTATACAAAACTGCTCCAGTATGTGAATATTCGTACTTCATGCACAAATTTACAGCCCCAAGGAGCAATTATCTATATTACCTACCGACTGCACTTTCGCGAACGTCGATTTCATCGAAAAAAATAGTATTAGGTATGTACGATTCCATTAATTTCTCGCTGTTCTCTTTCCGCTCGCTGTTATTTCATTTGTTTTGAATTATCGCGTTTGCAACCAAAGAATAAGTTTATCCTTTTTAAAGAGTTTTCTGTGTGAATTCGAACAGGATCCGTAGAGAAACTTTCCAAAATGTATAGCGTACAAGTAGGGGAGCGTGGGGTAATATGCGGTCGGGTAATTGGAGCCCCCCCCCCTGGAAAACTGTAATTGTACTATTGACTCTCGCGTATCGCTCTCCCACTTGTATACAGCACGCCTCCCCGCCCGCTCAGTTTCGCCAGAAAGCACGCGAAGTGAGGGCGTCATTTATCGCGCCCTTTCGTTGTAATAACTCCCAATGTTTGTGATTGAAGGTAAGTACAAAAATAATATTTTTTTATTGTTTGCGTGTTTGAATCCTCGTTACAGTAATGTGAATAACGCATAAAATATCGTATAGTTTTTTCTCATTCGACCATTTTTGAAAAATTAGTCAATGGGGTAATGAGAGCTGAAGGGGGGGGGGCTCCTATTACCCCATAGGTCATGATCAAAGTGACCAACACTTTTTGTTAAAAATTGTTTTTTTATATTTTCTGATCGACCATCTAGAAATAGACCAAGGTTAAAGACAAGGGAGAGTTGTACTGTTCAAACTCTGGAGGCTGCAATCAAACTTATACAATAAAGCAAGTCCGTTCGTCAGGGTTCTCAGCAGTCTGGCATACCATATAGTACTTTAAAGAAGAGGTTCAGGGGGTCAAAAAACAACGATGCCTCACATAACCGGCCCCCAAAGCGGAAAGGAAACCTGTATTTAGCGACGAAGAAGAAGAAAGCCTAGTCAAATACCTTCTCGATATGTCCAGAATGTTTCTTGAACTAAAGGCAATGCAGTTCCGAAAAGTTGTGTATCAGTTTGCTGTGACACTGGGTGTGCCGCACAGATTTGGCAGTACCAAAAAAATGGCAGGAAAGTATTGGTTGAGGGGCTTCTTAAAAAGGCATCCTCAATTTAGCATTAGGAAGCCCGAAGCTACAAGTATTGATAGGATATAAGGCTTCAACAAAGCAGAAGTAGATAGATTTTTCGCGAATCTAGAGCGAGAAATGACAAAACACAAGTTTGGTCCTCAACAAATTTTTAATATTGATGAATCTAGCTTCTCCACTGTGCAAGAACCCGGGAAAATACTTGCAGCTAAGAGAGAACAAAGAATGGGAGCAGTTACATCCTGGGAAAGAGGCAAAAATGTCACTATGATTAGCGGCATGAGTTCTTCTGGCTCTTTCGTCACATCTCTATTTATATATCCAAGGAAAAGACACTCGCTCCTCCTCGAAAAAGACGGCCCACCTGGAATGGCGTATGAGTGCATACTTAATGGATGGAGGAATGAATAGACTTTCATGAAACGGCTTCATCATTTTTCAACATTCGTAAAACCCAGCGAAGACAACAGGATCCTTTTAATCTTAGATAATCACAACAACCATGTGACAAAAGACTCTTATGACTTCTGCAAAAAAACTGTAGGTATATCAATGGTGACCATCCCCATGCCCCTCATACTTCTCACTGCCTCCAGCCTCTTGATATCATATTCTTCGGACCTCGATATGAAATCGAAAATGCCTACAACAGATATTTATATTAAAACAAGGAACTTGACAAAAATCACTCCTTACGAGATTGCTGGTTTGTTCAACAAAGCCTACGTTAAAGTTGCTTCTTTGGAAAAAGGATTCCGTTCCACCGGGATATTTCCTATGAATCCAGGCGTTTTAAATGAAGAATATTTCAAAATCTTCGAGCAAGCCAGAACATCGCCGGCTACTTTAGACCCTCAGTCATCCACAACTCCATTCGTGAGATCTAATCGATATCCATCTCCACAGCCATCCACAAGCCGCGCAGCTGACGTTCGTGACAATAATCCTAATTATTCAACAATAGGATTTTTCAGATGATATCACCACGTCCTCTGATAAAACCTTCACTCACAAATAAGACAAACAAACAGCACTCAGAGATATTAACGAGCTCTCCCATGAAATTGGTCCTAGAAGAGAAAATGAAATTGAAATTGGTCCTAGAAGAGAAACGACACATTAAAGAAAACAAAAAGCAGCAGGGAAAAGGAAACGCCAAGAAACAAAAAAGGATGAAAACTCCATAGAAACAAGATGAAAAAATTAGGAAAATTACGAAAAATATTTTCCACGCCGATATTTCGAGCGACACATCAATAGTGAATTGAACCTTTGCAAAGACAACAGTGATGATGATGATGGCGAAATAGAGGAAAACTTGTGCATCATATGCAATGATGTCGGAAAGAATGACGAGCTTTGGTACCGCTGCAGACTTAGTGGTCACTGGGCATACGCTGAATGCTGCGACTTTGAAGACCCTGAGAACTTCTGTTGCGATTTCAGTCTTAGTAAATAAGTTAATGTGGGTGATTCTTCTGACAAAAGTACATTTTTTTTTACTTTACTTCTTTTTTCTTACCTATTCTACTATATCGGATGTAACAATAATTATTAAACTGATTTTTCCTAATAAATGTTATATCATTGCTTTTTCTTCCTCTTAAATTATGACTTTTGGCAATGTAGCTCCAATTACACATATGAGAAAAAAACGTCTGCAACTTCCTCGTCGGTGGGGAAAATGAAGCGATCTCTATTTTTTTCTAAATAATAATTTCGTCCATTTGTACTTAATATTGCATAAAATAATATTTGTATTAAATAGCCATCAAAACTAACGTCACATATATTTAATTATCATATAGAATGACTTTCAACTAAAAAAATATATCGTAAGTTAAGTTTATTTACTGTTTTCCTTACTAGGCTCCAATTCCCCCACGCTTCCCTAACCGCGTACAACTTTATAAGTCTCGTAAACGCGAAATAACATAGATAGAAAATTGAAACACATTTCTGTTGAAATATTCGCTTGCAGAAAATGAGTTTACGCTTTAAAATTTTGATAAGCATACACCATTATTATTGATAGTATATATGAAAAACGTGTTTACCGCGTGAAATTTGTAGCACCCAATGTTTGTGCGATGTTGCAGCCGCGGTTGTCCAGGGTAGACTCAAGTGCTGTCAATCGTCATCGGTTGGTGTTCTGCAGATAGACGGCAAACTGCTGCTGTTACTACACAGATTTTAATGGGGGTGGGGCGGAGTGTCGACCGTGCATTTTAAATATTCACTCTGTACACAACAACCTCTGTATCTTGTGTCACGTCCTTGTGCTCGGCGATGGGCGTTGAGAGCATTTTAAGAAGAGGGTTCCACGTAGTAGAGAGTTTGAAACTGTCTTTTCTTTTGAAGTTCGGTGTTCTTCTTATTTCATGGCTTCATTGATCACGCGAGGAAAGTAACATTTTTCTTTTCATAGCACAATGGATTTTATAACTACACCCAGTGGTATGTTCTGCTAATCCAATGTATGTTGGCAGATCGTCCATTTTTGTCGCTGGATGTTTTTAACAGCTTTGATGTGTTCAATCAGTCGAGTGGCTATGGACCGATTCGTTTGTCCAACGTAGCCTAACCCATAGTTGTATTCGATTTTATACACACTCGGGGTTTGCAGTGATGTTGCATCCTTTAAAGGCCTCAGAAATCGAGCATATTTTGGATCGGGTTAAAGATCTCTTTTTAATCGAATTTGTTTTACTAATTCAATCTGTCACGCCCTTGACGTATGGTAAGAATACTCCTGAGATACTCGGTTTCTGAGTTTCGTTTGTACTATCGTGTGCGTGTCTCGTGATATTTTCCGTAATCATTTTTTCTAAGGACATCATTGATTTGTTCTATCTCGTTCTATCTCCAGCGGAAAATGCTCAGTGTTGCAAACAAATAGATCGAGTGCTCGATTCACGAGCGACGTTTGCACTGAACGTCGTAGGGGTAGGGATGATGGGGTGAGCTGGCATGCAAATATCTGGTCCATATATGTAGGCTTCCGTTATACTGTATGTCCGAGAGTATTGTCACTTCCACTCGTTTACTTTGACATCCAAGAAAGCCACGGACACGTATTTTTTTCTTTATACGTAATAAGTGAATATAAATTGGTGAATATAATTTTTGGGTAGGAATTTGGAGTTTATAGATATATATGGAGTTTAGATGACCGAGGAATTCTTCCACTTTTTGTATATTACCCTTCGGGATGCAGAAACTATCGTCCACATAGCTAAGCGAGCGAATGGGTTAATTCTGTAGGTTCTGATGGCCAGTTCCTCAAAATATTCTATTTGTACATCGCTATCGGCTGTATGGGGCATCCTACTTGGTGAATTTGTTTATAATAATCGCCGTTTATTATCGGCGTAGCTAATTGGGAAGTCCTCAGACCTTAGTTTGTCTCTCACCACTCTAAGGCACTCTGAAATTATCCAAATTGTAAAAAGAGTGAATGGTCCAAATTGTAAAACTCGTTTTCCAATGCTATCTATCTTCTATTATTATTTTTATGTATGTGAATATTATTTATATATGTATATTTAAAATAATTAAACCCATTTTATCATTTCAGTATCAGGAACGTTAGCGGCAGCACCTCAATCACGTATAGCTTAAAAAATTAAATAGACCTTAACCATTATACAAGGTGTATAATGGTTATACCTGAAATCATTTACATGATAAATCGTCTTCCAAAATAGGTATTTCAAATGCAGTTTTGTACTTTTCAATATTTTTTCAATCGAAAAGTTTGTATTTGTTAATTTAGGTATCGTAATATTTACAATATGAATACGAAACCATTTGTAAAATAAAATCATTGTTGTTTTGACACAAACTTTGCTTCGTTAAATGGTTAATAAATAGCACTTATCAGCGTACAGAAAATGGATAGAAGATAATCGTACAATGTTAAATATTTTTTTGTCTGAAAATATTGTATTTGATGTTATGCATATTATTCCAACCAACTCAGAGAATATACGAAGGGATTTGAAGAAGTGCAGTTTTATAAATTATTTAGGTCCATTCTTTATAAACCTTTTTTCATATATTTTTTAAACCTGTGTCGCCTACGAAAGTTTGGGAGAATCAGAAAGAAATAACGACCGCTTAGACAATCCTCATCAGAAATTAGAAAGAAATGGCAACCGTTTTTGTCCACTTACTGCCAGAGCGGCAGTCTGACGTAATTTCACTCACTCGCTACTAATACCTAGAATCTGTGATCCGTTCATCGAACACGTATTGGCAATGCGACAGAATGATCATTCATCGACACAGTTGCCAAGTTGTTGTACAACGGCTTTCGAGAGAGAGAGAGGCCATGCATTCCAGAAGTCTTCAATGAAAATCAGTCACCAGCGGACGAGCATCGCAAGAAGTTGTAGATATTTCTGGCTAATATTACGGTGATGTAACTACAGTTTGGAGCCCCTCGAAATATTCCAATGTAGCTAAAAATTTCTCTACATCGGTAGGGGTGTAGAGGTCGGGGAGGGGGGGGGGTTCTTCTACTTCTTTGAGATTGCTAAAAAATCCAGAATTGTTTTGGGGAAAAGGCTATGATTTTTCATAGCCCCGTACCCAATTTTTTTCCCAAAATTTTTTCGACAAATTTCATTGGGACCCCGCTTCTTCGAGGAACTTCGAGCAATTTTTCATAGCACTGAAGGCATTTCTTTTTCGAAAATTGACTGTTTTATGGACAAATTGGCTAGATGCCACTATTTCTTCAGAGAAATATAAGCTATTTTTCATAGCGCCGCGCAGCACACTGTGCGCCAATTTATTCTCAAAAATTAACTTTGCATAGATAGACAACTTTGGCTGATGTGTCACAAGCAATTAATTTTTCGAAAAAGAACTGTTTTATAGAAAAAATTTGCCTAAGGATATATGAGCAATTTTCTTAGCGCTTTAGGGAATTCTTTTTGCGAAAACCATTTGTTTATGGTCAAATACCCCCCCCCCCCACACACGATAGGCAGACTACAAACTCTAGTTTGTAGTCTGTACAAATTCTAGTTTGATCCAGTACAAACTCTAGTTTGATCCAGATTCAGACATTGTAGTTTCAAGCACATCTGCTATAATCTCGATTGACCATGAAGGACATCACTGACTGGTGAACGGTGTGATATATTAAACAAACGATTATTACAAAATAAAGAAACAATCAATCCAGAGCCAAGGAGAGATCCCCCTCCGAGTTGAACTGAAAAAAATGCTGATGGATGACGTGCCTATGGGTATTCGCAATTCTGGAGCTGTGTTTCAAAGTTTATACTCTTTATTGTAAAATTTCATATTGGGCGGGTTTATTATCATACGACAATCTCTTACAACTAACCCTACTAATTGATAAATTTAAAAGTACCTAATCTACAGCTAATCAAAATCTTTGATTGTCTCGATGATATGATCATAATACAGGTACGAGACCTTCGAGAAACACATGACAGACCTTGAAGTAGGTAATTCTCGATAGATTGAAGCAGTGTAAATCACGAATATAGCGCGAAAATAGCGTTATCGCCTGCGTTTCAGTAAAATACTTCTTAGATCACATTATTATCGCGGCCAAAATTTTATTTAATTTTGATAATCTGAGGTTGAAATATTTAATATTATTAACTAAACCTGTTGTTGATTTTTGTTTTCAGTTTTTATTTCACTGAGTAATGATTTGTCGTCTTTATTTCAAATGGAAAAAATCTTGTATTGCATTCCAAAATGACCTAACGTTTTATATTTGAATGTGTATTTAATATTGTACGACTACCTACTGAATAATAATAATTAGTCGCGGGGTCGCGTGGGTTCGTTTTATAGGGCATGGGATGTAACGTAATTAATTTACCGATTTGATTTTGGTATATATACCGACATACCAACATACATACAGATACATATACCTTTTTATATTTTTTACTTAGGTACCAATAAAAAGATACACTACTTATTTGTATGTCCATTTTAGGGGAAAAAATACACCAATGCCATCTATGCGACTGTCCGCAAACTTCCCGCGAGTTTCATCAAATACGCAAACCAAACAACAAATCCTCTCTTATTACAGAGGCAGCGAGCTTTTAGAGTAAAATTAATCAGCGCTTAAATTATACTGCCTTTGTACTTACTTCGTATGCGGGCCCTTAAACTACATGCAGTGGAGTTAAAGGTTTAATGCCTACTTAAATGACTCTTAAAGCGGACTTTAAACTGTTACGTTGCTTTACAGCCTCACAAAGTGTTACCAGTCGACAACATAAGAGGTTGTTGTAAAATTGTAATTGGCTGACTACCTATTAGGGCTTAATGTGACATTGACATTTGCAGCAAGCGAGAATCTAACTAACAAACATTCAATAAGAACAAAATATTTATCTATTTTTACTTCGTAATATAATGTTTGAAAATGAATGCCATCTATCAGCTTTCATCCAAACTTTCTAGTTAAATCAGCGCGCCGACGGAGGGCAAACTTTCAAACGAAAGCTTCGCGCGTAAATTCTATCGGTAGATGGGGCTCCACCTCATAAAAAACTTCGGCAGTTTTGATAAAAGCTTTGATT
>JAOPUG010000004.1:14258854-14273827 GCA_027564375.1 Micropterix facetella | reverse complement strand
ATTTGTACATAGTGAGAAAAATGGTTTTAAAAAAATGTTAATATAAAGTTAAGAAAATGCGGATATATGTCAACTGCTACGGGCGAACCCGTCCAGTCCAGAGCGTTTCAGCGAACGGTATCACTATATCACCCCGAGGCGAAACACATAGACTTGGGTACGTAGACAAATCTATTTACCAAGCTCCACCTAAGTCGGTAAGAGTCCGACTTCCACCGCGAGACACTGGGAATTTTCAAACCTAGTGTGGCTCTCAACTCACGCCCTTACTCTCAGATGCGATCAGATTACTCTGATCATCCGTCTGGTACCAGGTTCGAAATCGCTTGTGCGATCCTCTATCTCAAGCGAGCGGCATTCCTAACTGGAATATAGCGGATACAGGGCGTCTATTACTCGGCAACTATCACCCGAGATCGGGTGACCCACAATATCGTTTCTATGGATAGGAAGCTTGAGGTCCTTAAGAAACTTCTTAAGACTTCTTAAGCTATCGCTTTCTTAAGAAGCATACACTTCTAATCTCCTCTAAGTATTCGTCAGTGACAACACGGCCGGTTTGCTCGCCCCATGCGCCAGTTGTCCAGATCAGCCCGAGTTCCCGTCCCCAGGTCCACCGCACAGCGGGTTCACCGGGTTGGTCCCTCTTTGGGTAGGCTCCTGGATAGGAGTTGCTCCGCGAACTGGATCGACCAAAATACGACGGCCATCATAGCCCATACTCCACAGAACCATTATGATCGATTGTACCATGGACGCCCGGCTCGGTTTCTGCGTAAAGTCTTAAGCCAACAGGCCAAACGACGATATAGATTTACGTGACTGAAAAGTGTGCATAGGAGAAATTGTTTTTAATTTATATTTATAGCATAACGGTATTTCGTTATGCTCGTTTCCTGCTCGTCGACACCTCGTAAGCCGCATAAAAGAACTTTGTACCAAAAATATGCGTCAATGATACAATATTTTTAATTTAAAATTATGTGTTAGGGTGTTGAATAATAATTCGCCTGCTGGCTGCAAAATTCCCCCAAATCTGAAGTACACATGTCATCAGAGAATTAAAATAAGCGAAATACAAAGTTATGCTTACGTGGATCCACAACATTTTGTATTTTTTTTGATGGAATAAATGGAGCATCATAATTTATTAGCTAATTAGCCAATATGGATTGCCCACTAAAATTTGCTGCCAATTACTATACCTCAAAATTTTACATTATAAACAATTTCAAGGTCAGCCGAATGTGAGAATGGAAATGTCGTATATTACCACATTTGTCAACGATGGTGAAGTATAGTCTGATATCGCATTACTCGATTATATGATAATATTATTCCGAGATTCCCGTGAAAGTTAATTATGTTGAGTCGTGCTGGATATCCCCGGGAGATTTATAGCGGCTCTTTTTAATTTCACGCGAAATTAAGTTGAGATGCGAAATCTGAGACGGAATATTCCTTCGGGACAGAAAAATTCTACGTCATAGCCTAAATTTGGATGCTCATTAGCTATTTATACTTTATTTTCAATATTCTTACATCTGAAACCTTGATAGGTTGTATCAGAATTAGGTACTTTATAATAATGTAGAAAATAGATGGACGGATTATTACAACACACCTTTAAACGAAAAGTTTGATTTGCTTACTTACCGCGGATTGAAAAAGCGGACGGAACCTTTATATATGTAATTTCTACGCTCTAGCGATTATTTGATGTGAGGCGCCATGAGACACTAGTATACACATGAGATCTAACCATCCAACAATCATAGGTGCCAGTAAATATAGAGTTTACGTAAAAAACATATAAAATCGAGTTGATCTTCATAATACTTCGTGATGAAATAATAATTATATTAATAAGGGATTAATTATGTTATGGCAACAATTTGAGAATACTTCAGAAAGGAGCGAGTTGGGTTGAGTATTAGTAGTAAAATGAGCGGGAGTGTTGGCTCCAGCTGTCACTGGATCTTGCTGTCACCTGGATCTATAAGATCTTTTATAACTACCAACTGGGTGGTTGAGTCAGTGGTCTGTTAGAAGCCCGGTGCTATTTACCAGTCCATACAGGTCACTGACCTTCAAGTTGTGCAGATCGCTGGGTTCGAGAAATGCTCGTCCCAGTAAACTGTGCCTTTTCGCGGCAAGGCCCAGACAATCGCCCACGATGTGTATACTGTCCTCTGCTTCTTCACCGCATATCCGACAGTATTTGCTCTCAGCCAAGCCTAGGTTGAAGAGATGCGCACTAAAGGTCGTGCGTCCAGTGAGGAGACCGATAGTTATTCTAAGGCTCTTCTTGCTTACGTCAAGTAGGGCCCTTGTTCTTTTAGGAAGTGGTTGCTCTATCATAGTTTTTGCCTGGCGACAACCTTGGCTTTGTTTCCAGGATGCCCGGTATTCCTGCTCCAAGCAGTCCTGATGATTTTATTGCCCATAGTGAAGGCGATTCCGACTACTGGCTCCGCCGGGCATTCCATTGTGCCCAGTTTTGCCAGTCTGTCGGCCTCTTCGTTGCCGGGTATGCCTTGGTGGCCAGTGTGATCTTGTTGAATTTTCCCAATTTATTGAGCTCTTGCATACAGTCCCAAACCACAAAAGAGCATCCAAAGCTGATCTGCTGTCCAATCTACCAATTTCTTTGGTAGATTTTATAATATTATTGCATATATTCCTATATTTTCGGCAGTTTTCTTTGAGCATTGCGTTTTGTGGATGATTTGTAATAGCTAGATGTAACTTATCCCTATTGTGAAGGCACCGTAAGAGATCATCTGTAATCCAGGGTTTGATTTTCTGTTTCCTTTTAAGTGGCTTATCTGAATAGGTGGGGTTATTGTTTATAACTTTTGTTAGGGTTTGGATAAATATATCTGCAGCTAAATGCACATCATTAGCAGCAAACACAGGATTCCAGTCTGTTATACAAATCTCCTGAAGCATATCGGCCAGGTTCGTCTCAGGTTTACTGATGTAATTGGTTGATTTCGATTTATCTGGACATTCATTATGTAATTTTAAGCAAATGGGATAGTGGTCAGTGATAACACTTTTGTAAATGATCGAGAGGTTTCGTTGTTTGTCCGACACATGAGTAGTCGATGCAAATATTTTTAGACATTAGTTGATAAAAGACATATCTTTTATCATATGCATACTTCATCTCTGATATTTATCTTTTGTATCTCTTATATCTTTTATCTTTATTATTATGTATACATACATATGGAATATAAAAAAATCAAAAGCATGGAAATTTAAAGACAGCCAAATGTTTTTTTTAATTAACAATCAATTAATATAATCGATGTTTCATTCATAACAAAATTAAATATCCATGTAACTATTTAAACAGGTTGGCCATATTCAATAGTCCAAAAATATTTATGTTTGGGATCACCGCTTGCCTCTGCTTCTTTTTCAGTGTTTTGGGTTCTTTTTATTAGCTTGGCTAGGGCGGCTCTAAGATTAGGATCTTCTACGATATCCGCATGCAGCTGTCGATTTTCCGAGTGAATGTACTTTTCAAAGGGACCATCAGTTACACTGTCTATAGCGGGATAAGGGTAGTGTTCCTCGTACTCATAACTTTGACCCTTTTTATTTTTGTGTCTCTTATCAGGCGTCTGTTCTTGCTCTTCTTCTTGGTTCGAGTCTTCGCTCGAGTCTTCAGCCGATTCTTCTTCAGCGTGTTCTTTTGAACTGTTTTCCTCGTCATCCTCCCCCTTTTTCTCCTCTTTCAAATTTTCGTAGTGTCCGAAGATGTTTTTCGGTAATTTAATTTCAGGGAGCTCTGCTAAAATATCACCTAAAGATGTAGATGTATCCTCATCATCGTCTTGTGTTGATTCTGTCGCAGATACATTATCGCTAGTTTCATCGGAATTTTTCGAGTCATCATCCTTTTCGCTGTTTTCTTCATCATTTTTGGAATTATCCTCGACGTAATCTTCATCTTCTTCAGCCGATCCTTCACCAGAGTCGTCGTCGTTATTTGTAATTTTATTACTGCGCGACGGGACGTTCTTCGACTTTTCGTAACTGTAGTTTAGCGGTATAAACTCGAATTGATCCTTTACATTTTCATTCGCTGTATTATTTTTACTCGAGTCGAGTTCTTCCAATTTTTTCTCGGTCTCTGTGTCTTTATAGTCGGTATCATTATATCGTCCTAGTCCCAGCCAATCTAAGAATTTACTGCGCCCGCTATTCCACAAATGAAATTCTGGGGTATAATCTGGATCATCAGAATCGTAAGTATGTTGTGGGTTATCGCTAGTTTCATTCTTTAATGTTTTGTCTTTTATAATATCCGTCTTATTTACCGAAGTCGTCAGGTCGTCGATTTCTTTTAGATTTTCTTTTTTATCATGTGTATCGTTGTCGTCTAGTGAATATGGGATTTCATAATCCTGGTTGGGAGTTTCATAATCGACGTGTTCCGTTGTCGATGGAAACTTTTGCGGCTGTGAGCTGAATCTCATATCTTCAGGTATATCGGCTTCCGTCGTTGATATTATAGCGTTATCAGTGACGTCTTCACCTGAGATTTCTTCGGCTATAATGGGCGCACTTCGCCACTTATTCTGCGAGGGCGATTCTTCGGCGCTGCGTCTTTTGCGAAGCGCGTTTTTGTAGTGCCCTGTAGTCTTATTGACCGCATCAGTGTTCTTATCTGAAGTTGTGATGTTGTGTACAGATTTTTCGCTGTTTTGTAAAGCGACATATTCTTCATAAATTTTACTTTCTGGTTTCGCAGAAGTTTCTTTTGTAGTGTTTTGTTTAGTCTGTAACTTTGTGGCATTTGTGACTGTAGTCATATTTTCTTGTTTTACGAAAGTCGCATTTGTATATTTTTCCTGAAATTATAAATACAATAAATATCGATTCATAGAATGAATATAATTAGTTGAAATTAAAGCCATACCATTCTATTCCATGTGCAATCTACGTATCTACATTACTTACATGTTGATGATCTTTTATCCTACATTCTACTCTATAGATGTTTTATGGAAATCGTGAAATAAAACAACCATTTGCTTAAAAGTTTATTTCTATAAAATATATTTACAAATCATTAATTTAGGCCCAGTTTCTTCTGTACACGTTACAAAATTGACAAATATGGCAGAGGCGAGCACAGTGGTTGTTATTCTATTCAATTGGCAATATTCAGCTTATCTCTAAGGTTTTCACTTATGTGTATAATGACGACGATGAGAGATTTGATATGAAACGTAATAAAAGACAATTTTTACGTGATTATGTGATAAAGTGATAAGGTGTGACAGGAAGAGGAAGGTGGTTATAAATTAAAAGTGCGTGAACGGAATGGAAGTGCTCTAGAAGTGCGAAGTGCAGGTGTGAATAGAAAACTCAACTGGTATGATAATCCCCCTATAAATGCTGAAATTAAAAAGATAGTTTTATAGATAGAAATAGAGCGTATGGCAACTTTAAGAACTATTTTTCTTTTTCCGGTTAGTCTAATGGCATTTGAATATGAAATGAAGGATACGTCATGATAAATAGGCAGGTACAATAAAATAAAATGGCATCTATTGCTAAGGTAGAAAACATGGAACTTGGCGTGGATTCGATATGCCTTGACTCATCATAAAATATGTAGGTAATATATGACCATTTCACATGCAATCCATCAATAAATATTACAAATCTACGTGATGATAATACGGTGTCTTCAACGTCTACTTATTTCTTGCTATAGTAGGGGTCGTAGGCAAAATTACTCACGTAAGGATTGCTGTGCAATTCGTGATTATTACCGCTGTAATCAGCCCATTTGCTAAAATCTATCGATGGCAGTATACCACTTCGGCATGGCACTCTTGGGTTACTGGAAATATAATGAAATGGTTAAGAAATGTGACGTCTTCTAAGAATAAATTATGAAAATTCTTACATTTCATGATCTGGCAGAACCATCGGATACACCTGTACAGTGTCTATAATATCTGTATTGTCGCATATGATTCGTCCTAGCCTTGCTTTCCGAATTTCTCTTAATTGCTCTGGAGTGAACGATGATGGCTGATTTGGCAATTCGTACCTGTGAAAATGACGTATGTATATTATAAGTTTGCGAGCGGACGACCAAAGTAGATATCTTCGATATGCAGGTACCTACACTATGGCCAAAACTATTGCAAGTTTGAGAAATCTTTTTTGAAGAATAAAGCCCAATTTTTTTTTACTTTATTTAGTTTAAAGACAAGATATGGTTAAGTTATTGAACAAAAATAATTACCTAATTTTGTTTAAAAAATGGTATACAAAAAATGTACATGTTATCAGAAATCGGAATCCATGTTGGTTCCTCGGAATAAAATGAAATAAAAAAACAATTTCAAGTTCTGAGCAGAAAAGATATGAGTGCAATTGAACCGAAAATCATTTCATATGTTGTTGGGCCGGCCTCTGGCTTCGGTCACATCAGCCGATCTTTTAGGCATGAGATCCACAAGGTTTTGCAATTTTTCTTTCGGTATTTTTTGGCGCCGAAGTTTAATTATTGTTTCCTGAAGCTCTCGTTTTGTTCAGGGAAAAATCTTTTTGGGCTTATTCTTGGAAAAATGTTAGATTTTTCATACTTACAATACTTTTGTCCAGTAGTGTAATTGCGAGACACTCCTGCTTCTCGTTGATATTGTTACAAGAATATAGGATGTGTACATAGTTCTCCACGTTGGAAGAAGTAATCCAAAATTGAACTACCATTTAGATAATACATCACTGGATTTGGTTAAACTCCAGAAAGACTTGGGGGAAACAATAGCATAAAACCTGTAATGGGAGCATTCATCACGGCGTAGCAAAAAGAGCAAACTCGCGGTTGTACACCATCCGCAAAGCATTTCACTTGCTAAGCCCCGAGTTGTTTTTAAAAATAAACAAGACATAACATAATATGTGAGACCACTCCTCGAATAGGGGTACCAAATTTAGGGCCCCTATTTCTACAAAGATGTAGATCTCATTTAGAAGGCACAGAGAAGAGCGACCCGTATGCCGATCCAAATAAAACGACTGAGCTACGATGAAAAGGTAAAAGTCGTCGGACTGACCCCACTCAAAGCGAGACAGGTCAGAGGTGACCCGATCGAAACATTCAAAATCCTAACTAGCCACTATGACGATTTAGTAAATCTACAGTCAATATACAAAATGAACACTAACACTCGCCTCGGAGGACATTTCTTGAAGCTCGTAAGTGCCTCCTTCTAGAGCAACCCTCTGAAGCACTTCCTTTCGAACCGAGTAGTGAAGATGTGGAACAGTTTGCCAAGTGAGTAATAGGTGTGACCAGTGTGAATTAATTTAAAAACAAACTTGATAAATACATGTGCAGTTAGCAAAACACATATTGGGCTCATCAGCTTGAGCTGACGTATGCCTGTAAGCTCAAAATATTATTATTAAAAGACTGCGTTTTAAACCACAACAGCTATTGCTGGGATATGATATGAACAAGAAGGTTAAAATCCGCAACGAAAAATCCAGAAATGCATACGAAACATAAACGTAAACCGATCAGACTTCTAAGAGGCTACGAATTCTCCATATCATATGTCTGGTATGCAGTATACAGCTGTACGCTCACCAAGGATGTCAAGCTAAGTACCTGTGCGATGTGCGTCTATCCAGTAAACATACAGAAATATTAAGTAACGATACTAAAGATCTCCAAACATTATGAATCCCGAGATGTTTGCAACAGAACGCCTCTTCAAGGGGTACAAGGTACATATGTCCATTCTCCGAGGAAGTCTATGAAAACACCTTATTTGTGTATATATTTCGCACCATGAATTGAATTTCGCTTAGTTTCGAGACCGTAAGTCGACAGTAAATATATACGAGAATTTCATGTTTTCATTACTTTAACAGCGATATTCACCCGGCCGAATGTGTGAATGCCGTATCAACCATAGGTAAGGTCAATACTGATATTCTTCAATGCACACAATTTCAGTGAATAAAGCGCCAGCCATAGCCGAACACTAGAGGCATTGCAAAGTGATGTTCGACTGTTATGTTTATTGCAATCACATTTGGCCTGCGACACTATTCGCGAATTGCTCTAGGTACGTATGTCTAACATGCTTGACCGGGACTAAAATCACTTCATTGGTACATTCAAACAAAAAATATTTAAATGATTATTTATGACTGGTAATGCGGGGCCAATATCACGTGCCTGGGTTTGGTAATTCAACTAACTAATATATTTATTAAGATTACTGAAGAAAACTAAGCTCTCACTGGGAAAAAAAATATCAGAAATTCAAGGAGCCAAAATCAATTAAGTAAGTACTGCTAAGTTTGGGCGCCACCGATGCCTCCCATTGAGGGGTAAAATAACCAAAGTGAGACAAACGAGGTGTTAGAATCTCGACGTACGTTGCCCGCGGGGAGTGCTGCTGGCTAGGGTTCAGAGCGGCTACTCAGTTGCGTCGCACCCTGATCAACCCGGAAAAGACACACACCCCTGAAGGAAGTGATCGAGATGCGGAAAAATGAAGAGATCGTAGCAGTGCTAATATAATTGGCCGGAAGAAAAAGTTTACGAGGACGACGAAGAATTACATCTTAGCTGCGGAGTCTATATTACACAAGAAAGGTTTATAAATCCACCACATCCATATTCCAAGCTGCAGCCTATAATAGTTGTCATAGCCAACATTATCCCAAACGTAGCAGACGTGACACCGGAAGACGATACATATTTCTTGAAATAATTTCGCCACTAGTGTGACTGAGTGAGTGGTGTGGTATGTAATCATTGGGGAGTATAAAGTATGTTATTATTATATGATTATAAAAATTAAATATGACTGTCGTTTTAATGATTCATTGATCAATAAACTTCTGCACGGTAATGGTAGAGAATTCTTGTTAATGAGCGTTGCGGAATTCCACGCAAGAGCCGACTGACAACGAAAGCCTTGTTACTAGCAAGGCTCAACAGACTCAACGTAAATATAAGGAGTGACGGTCCTCAAAAAATGTACGTAATGTTTTTAACAAGCCTTAGAATAGATTGAAAGGGATTCAAATGGTCAGGTGTCATGATTTAAAAGCACCTCAATGGCCTGATGAACGAGCCACCCCTCGCAGATGATAAAAACTCATAAGAAAAACCTCTTAAGTTGTACTATAAAGCTAATGACGCTTACCAAAATCTATCTCCTCTTCTCGAATACGAGAATTGCGTCGCGATGATACAGGCGAAAGTAGGCCCCAGCATAGACCCAGGGAGCGGCCGCTCCGAAACACCACCAGACCACAAATCCACATCACTGGGGTGATCGAAGATCGTCTCATACTTCCGAATGGTCTCGTTGGGCATGGATCCGAAGAGTTCTTGGAAGGTGTCGGCGCCGGGCAGGCCGCAGAACTTTCTAAACTCCATGTAGCCGGGAACACCAAACTCGCGACCTCTCTGCATATTGAACGAGACCAAATCCATTCCGAATCTTGCGCCGACTTTCTTGAACAGGTGATTGGTGACTTCTTGCGTGATGGAGTCGTCCATGGCTTGAGCCACTTGATTCATTAATCCCATTATATACTCGTCGAAGACTCCGGCTCTGTAGAGATCGTAAGGGCGGCGAATGAGGTCGGAGAGGCGTTTGGAAGCTGTAAAAACCAATATTTAAAATGGAATATAAGGCTACACTTTTTGGGAAACATAAATACAGTATAAACTAGGCGATAAGTATTTTGAGTAATTATGGGTAAAGAATAATTTAGATAGAGGTAGGTACACCCATAAGTAACGTGATCGCCATGAGCCCTTTACGGGTATTTGAGTGGTACAAACTCTTTAGGAATGGGAAAATTAACCTTGAAGACGAACAACTTTCCGGACGTCCTTCAAATTAAAAAAAAATCACAGACGATCAAAACTTTCTGTCAAAGGTGACATAACAGTTGCCAAAAGTTGGTGTTATGGCAACCATAAGCCAGGTCAATGTCAGACGTAACGGTCACTTCGTCAAAAAAGCCGTCAAAAAAGTCAGGTCAGACGTGAAAACCAAATTGATTATTTTTTTGACATTCGGGGGATTTTCCATCAATAATTTGTTCCACCTGGTCTTACAGTGTATCAGGGGATTTACTTAGTTGTTGAGGCGTCGTCTGCGAGAGAATATTCGCCGGAAACGACCTCAATTTTGGCAAAGTGGAGATTGGTGCCTTCACCAATCTGACTCACACGGCACTCAGAGTTCGTCGCCCATTGGCCTCTCAGGGATGGACCTTGATACCCACCCCTTTATTCGTAGGATTTTGCATCGTGATTTTTCCCTATCCCCCAGGATGAAAAAAAATAATGAGAGGCGTTTTGACGATGTGGAGGTGGTTGAAACGTCTTTGCAGGCAGACATAGACAGCTTCACAGTTCAGGAGTTCCAGGTATGTTTCGAGCAGTGGAAGAAGATGCTTGACAGGTATATGGAAGCCGAATGGACATTACTTTGGAGGAGAACTAAACTAATGTAAAGTTTAGTGTTTTATGTCAATAAAAAAATGCCTATATTTTTGGGTACCCCTCGTATTTATGAACACATGTACCGAGTGACAAAATAGCTACATCAGTAGCCTCTGCGAGCTAACAGATAAGATATCAATTAATACCGGATTTGGACACAGTGAAAGCCGCTCGCGGGATGCACCTGGTGGTCAACGGTCACAGTGGTGGGTAAACGTGACAATATTATTTCGAACGGAATAAATGTGAAACGTATTATGTGTATTAATATTTCATATTTTTATGTCAAATTACTTATATATGTGCGTATCATCTGATATAGTAACAGTTGTGCTAAATAAAAAAAAACAAGGCACAGTTATCAAATTTTTATTCCCTATTTACAGTGCGTTCCTTAAGTAGTTGCACAATGTCCTTAAGTAATTGTAACATTTTTATCACAAATATACGTGGGCCGTAGGTACCTACTGGAAGTTTCTGGAACTGGTCATTTGCGTTAAAGATATTAAAAAGTAAATCCTATTTCTGAAAATGGAACAATTTGGCTGTAGAATACATTTTATTTTTTACGTTCGTCATTTGTTTTTTATTTGTGGCGTCATCTTTAAAATTACGTGTTTACCTATGATGGATTAAGGCCGAGAAAAATTTCGATGTATGATTTTTACGATTTTCGCTGTGGTTTAAAAGTCAACAAGAAAGTTGCCAAAGACTTAAATTAGCGTGATAAAACCCCATCTCGTAGCTATGTGTAGGTACTTCTGGTATAATGAATTCAGATATGGACGTATTTATCTCCAAGACGATTCACGCGAAGGCCGGCCGGCGACAGCGGCAACGGAATCTAAAATTGATGCTGTACGACAGCAACTAATTCAATCGGATAAAAATACATGTCAGCAAATTCGTACAACACTTCAAATTCGTACAACACAGCAAATTCGTGGCATGAGCCAAGTGCAAAATATTTTGCACGTACACCTGAAAGTTCGGAAGCTTAGTACGAGATGGATACCGTATAAATTAACGAAAGTTAAAAAATGACAGCGCGTAAAGTAGTGTGTTAAAATGATAAAAAATACAACGGAGGACAATCATTAGCTGTATATGATATCGTAACAGGAGACAAAAGCTGGGCGTACTGTTACTAATCTGAAAGAAAAGTCAATCGGCCGATTGGGAACCTAATGTTTCTTTTGGAGGCTTTGCCGAAGAAAGTCATGATAGGTTGAAGCATTGGTAAATTGATGGTTGCTTCTTTTTTTTAGCAAGACGGGACATTACCCGACAATTTCACTTGAAAACCAAAGAACAGTCACTGCAGATTGGTACGTTAACATTTGTTTGCCCAGTGTTTAAGGAAAAGTTCGTGAAAAGCGTCCTCGCAGCATAGTAGCCCTCCATCACGACAGTGTACCCGCCCACTCCTCTAAGATGACAACGGCGTTTTTGATGACCTCAAACGTGGAACAGATTACGCATCCCCCATATAATTCGGACCTTGCACCCTGCGATTTCTTTTTGTTTAAAAAAATTAGGGATAAACTTCGATGTATACGGTTCACGACCCCAGAAGCGGCGGTGATAGTGTTCCGAGAAGTCACTGAGGAACCTCTAAAGAAGACTGGGCTAGCTGCTTTCGTCAATGGTTCCAAAGAATGAAAAAGTGAATAAATTGTTATAGAGAATACTTTGAAAAACAGTAACTATAATATACACATTATAAGTGTATTACTTTATCAGAATCCAGAAACTTTCAGTATACTCTGAGTAGTTTACTACTTGTTTATGACTTCTCTTGTAGCACGCAGCTTCAACGAACAATCTGTAAATAGTACGCACTCTTTCTGAAACATGGAGAGAAATGTTCAGGTGATATTGAGAAGTGGTGGAAATATATATGTATTTTGAAAGGTGATTATGTTACTATTCAAACAAGGTAAAAACATGCATAACTCAATGTAAGATAAGAAACATAATTCTCATAGAATGACTAAAATGTGTATATTTTGTATTTGTTAAATAATATAGTGTGCAATAGATGCAGACTTACCTCTGCATGCATATTCCACGGCATTAAAGAGGTTTAGTAATATCACAAGCCAAAAAACACTTGGTAAAACGCGCCTTGTCCGCAACTCCTAAGATGGCCAACTAGCGGGCACGTTCGGGGCGACGCCATTTGGAGGCGTTGCTAGACGAAGTGCAGGATATTGCCACGTCTTCAATTTTTATTTTACGATACCATTATAAACATCGCTGTAAATTATCATACTAGAATTATTTAAATTAAAATATTTTTAAAAATAACATTTTTCACGTTTACGTATGCGCTTATTTTGACCACATTTACGGTGACATACTGACAGTGCGTCGCTAATTGAGGGAGAGCGTCATAACTGAAACGACGCATTGTTAACTTTCGTTTCTCAAAGAAATCTTTACATCCATTATTTTTTTCCTCAACATTCTTGAAATTTTATCTTTGTTGCCAGGCATGGTAACTTTCCCCGATTTAATCATCAATGCTTGCACCTGGATTACGTAGTTTATGGATGGCACCTAAATGGATATTATAATCTCGTAGGTACATCATTTGTTATGTACTCGACTATACTTTGAAATATATTCTACCATATGCTGGGAGAACGGGATCGGGACCTCTTTTCTGCCGCCGGGATTCTTCACGGTATCTACTAATTTCACAAACGTAATTTAATAAACATAAAACAAATGCCCAGCTACCCCCTGAAAAAACAAATCACCACTCGCGCTCGTCGCCTAAATGTATTATTTTAAAGCAAACATCAGTTCATATAGTGACAGCGACTTAAAAAAAAAAGCGACGTCATTGCCTGAGGTGCAAGGAAGCTATGCTGTTGGAGTGCCTACTTTTGACAACTCCGAGTATAACATCATGACAAGCTCACTTTTGCAGTAGCCGGTAATATAATAAATATATAAGAAAAGTAAGAATCTATAGTCATAACTTGACTCTTGTGCATAGGAAAAAAAACATTGACACGGAAATAAACGGACCTTGTCGTATAAAATATACTCCCTCAAAAAACCCTCAAGGTGCCACAAAGTCTCTTCTAAAGATATACCTACTATAGCTGAAGAAATTTAAATCATGCTTGGACATAACATTTCAATCAACACAATAAGAATAATAAGTACCTAACATATGGAATAAGGGGGAGATTGATACGAGGGTAATAACTCGGAGAAAACAAACATCCATAATTTCAAATATTCAGCAAATTTGAAATATCTAAAATCGATTCTAATCATCAGACCTGAGTTGTCAATTGCTACGGGCGAACCTGCTCTCCAGCACGTTATAACGATTGTTTTAGTTCTTTCGTCACGAAATGAGCGCAATGATGTTGGTGGACATAACAATCCACAAATTTAAGCTCCGCCACAGCCAGAGGCCAACTCTAAACCGCGAGGCACTGGGAATTGGCACTCGGTACTCGCGCTCTGGCTGCCAGATTTGGATGCATTTCTCCGTCTTCCAGTCGCGCTACGGATTCAAAGTCGCTCGCTTGGTCTATACCTGACGTTAGCGGCCTCCGGCTATTCGCCGGTTGAGCAAAATGCTAGAAAACAGGCCGCGAGGTGTTGTCCCGGCGCCCAGCAGGTCCCAACTGTGAACGACTGAAAGATGCAGCCGCAGGAAGAGTTCACTCCGGCTCTTCGAGGGATGTCCCACTTCGGAGAGGCTTCCAGATGGGAGTTGAGTCCATATGTCAAGATCAGGCTCAAACAGGTGTATCACGAAGAAGGGAGAGACTGCACTCATTACAAGTTCCCCATTAAAATAGCTAGAGCAAGCCTAGACTCAAAAGCCGGTTGCACAAAAGTGGAAAGTAAAACAACTGAAAAAATAGTGTGAAGAAAAAAAGAGGAAAATGAGAACAACGATGGGGCGGGGACGAATGCTTTTTTATTGTAATACGTTTTTGGAATCCAATGAAAGTTGGGTGTCTTGTTGTGTATGCAATAAATGGGCTCACTGCTCGTAAGCTGGAGATGAAAAAATATCATGAGGAGAAATATTACATAGTAGGTGCCTGTAATCCTCCTTCCCTAATATGACCATTACTGTACCCATTATGCCCCAGATACGGGGCAAAATGGGCATATTGCTCTTGTTGTAAAATTGATGTTTATCCTAATATGGAACTTTAGGTTTAAGTACATAAGTGTCTTTGTTATTTTTTCAACATTATACGGTTTAGCTTGAGAATTATAGGTATCCGAATTGCCGTGGTCTCCTCTACTTAGTTTTAAAATCTGCCACACGTATAATCCAGTTTATTGGCAATTGAATCAAAATTCATTACCTACATATACTAGAGTGTAACTACTGAATTGGGGAGGGCGAGGTCCGACTCCCCCCTCTGGATTTGACGGGGACGTGGTGGGTGGGAGGGGGAGGG
>JAOPUG010000004.1:13826151-13838199 GCA_027564375.1 Micropterix facetella | reverse complement strand
AATAGTCACAGAATAAATAAAATATATTGTAATATAACTTATGTTTAGTTACTTGGTATGGCTAAATTTGGTATGGTTTAATGACTTAGTTTTTGTATTTTTATATTATTTTTAAAAATATTGTATTTAGCGGCATATACACAGAATTCAGTATGCGCTATCCGCCACATAGAATAGTTTACGTTGGTATGTGCTATTAAACTTTATTGTAATTACAACTCCATTATTACCAGAGCTCCAATTCATTTCAATATTGTATCGTCTATTTAATAATATAAATTGTAAATAAATTGTGGATTTCTTATCATAAAAGTAACATTTGCTTATTTACAAATTAAGGCAAACTGATAGTTGTCGAGATTCCGTCATTCTATAAGGACAGCATATACACCGCTATGTTAACATATGTAGCGGTGTGTACTACGAGGGATTTAACAGAGTTTCATTACTTTGTGGTTTATATGTCTGAAAAATCTATTATTTTCCAAAATTTAAACTTAATTTTTGGCAGGGCAATAGAGACCATTGTCGAGACGATTGGTACAAAAAAGCCAAAATACCTAAAATGCGGATAGCAGAGTATAAGTAGGGACCGTTAACATGTTCGATTGCTATTGATAGATCCAATGAGACGTTCAAGTGTGGGTTAGAAAAAGATGATAAAAGAAGATAGATACCCCAATGGACGTAATAGAAAATATGTACAACTCAAGAGTATTTCAATAAGCAAAATGAGAGAGTGTATGTTTGAAATTGTAAGCCTCCTAATTAGTAGAGTTCAATGTGGCTTAATGGGTATTCATAATGAAGGTGTGAATGAACATTTTATTTTGTTCTCAAGTTTATCTTGTAATTATTGTAATGCCATTTTATAATAAAGTCTCAATTTAACTTAGTCGTTGTCAATCAAAGGTTGTCAATCAGCAGGACTCTACATTGGGTCATAAGAGTCGTAAGACGCAGAACTGGCTTGAGACCAACGTACTACAATTTTGTCTGATTTGCGTAAACACGGTCCATATATGCAGTCTCAGTAATCAGGGATGGGTAGAAGGAGAGCGTTGATTAAGAGAATTCTATGTTGTATGTAGGTAATCCCTTATTCTATATAGAGATTTGAGATGAGAAAAGAACCACTGAGTTTTTCTGTTTATGTGAGATTTGAAGAGTAGGTGTTCATCAATATGTGGTCCAAATCCCCGTATCGACCTGCGAGCATGAAGCGTTGTGAGCGGCTCAGCTCCAATGTCGAGACCGATTTTCCTCGAATTGAGCGACTCGTTCCGCGCGGCTAAATGTGAGCCGCCCATCGTCAGTTTTTTGGCACCGCTCAGAGCGCTCAGTCTGACCCGCGCTGATTGTGGAGTCGGCCGTGCGCACAGGCCAAAAATATATTTATGTATGTATGTATATTTATGTATATATGTATGTATATTTATGTATGTATGTATGTACATATATATGTATGTACGTATGTACCAAAAATATGTTTATGTATGTATGTATGTATATTTATGTATATATGTATGTATATTTATATATGTATGTATAGTAAGTACAAACGGAGCTGCCATGGAATTCACCGACCAAGGTCGGGCCCAACATAATACTATTTTTTAAACTTCTGGGGGGTGAGCGGTGGACTCCAGACTAACAACCGGCTGTGGTGGGTTTAGGACAGCTTGTACGTACGTATGTACATATGTATGTACGTACATATGTATGTATCAATGCGCCGCGCACACAGGTCGATATGGGGCTTAAGATTACGGGGGACATCTGTTAATGCGGACATACTTACGCTTACACTTTTCTTGCTCATCCTATTTCCGTTTAACCGCATCTTGCTCTCATAGAATGCCTTCTCTATTTTACTGAAAAATAATTCATAATATTAGGTATCTGAGATAAACAAAGCAGTCAGCCACCACTCGAGGACAGCGAGTAGGTACACTTATTTGTTAAATTGTAAAATTATCAATTAATAATTGAAATTTCTCTTTTCTGTCCAAGCAGTGCTTAATAAGCGCTCTGCTGAGTGACAATGCATATTCATTTCTTTCACTGAAGATATAAAGAGTATTGATGATTGAGTTTGGGGTTGGTTGTCAGTAGTCCTACACTTGGTTCTTTGTACAGGATATCCTGTATACTTTCATTGTTGATGGACACACATGAGAAGCATTACCAAATGCCTTCAGAAATCTGTACAGCATACGAGACTAGACATACTCATATTCTACAAGATGACAAAGCATGTAATACTTGTTGAACTTACAGTTCCATGGGAGAGTAACATAATGAAGGACCACAACTTACTGCATCTTAGTAGACTGGATAGTGAGAAACGGATTCAAGACTGATCTGTTCGCCATGGAAGTCGGAGCAAGAGTACTACCAGCAGTCACTATACAGTCTTCTAGAATATAAGCCGGCCAAGATTGGCGCTGAGCTCATATATGGAGAGAGCTTCGAAAGAGTCACTGGAGGCATCCTACAGAATTTGGATCGGTAGAGAGGGAGGTCGAGGGCGGGACTGGTGGTTCTCTGGGTCCTTGTCATCGCAGACTAGCTGATGAGGGCTTGTAGTGAGCCGAAACGTAACGAGCGCTAGAGAACTGTAGAGCGGCCGCTCACTAGTAATGTTTTCGCCTGACGCCCTCCTATACTGCCAATGGGCCCGGATATGTTCAGTGAAGCCATTTTAAGCTGAGTTCAACACCTTCCCTGCAGGTTCTGCAGCCAGCACACACCAGATGCTATTTGCAGAATCCACGAAAGTCGAGTCCTGCTTATTTTTGCCATATCTACTGAGTAATTTCCTGCTCATAGCTTCTAGGAAAGTGGAAAGCTTGTTTACCCTCCAAATGTATGCTCTACGTTTTTCTGAATATGTACTCGAGTACCATCTTGTCTGAGTCGATCCTAGCCCGACTAAAATTGCTCTGTAACCAGTTATTTGGCCTATGTTCCTATTTGTTGCAATGTTATTCCCAATCTGGCAACATCCTGTTTTATAAAAGGTCTAGTGGGGGTAGAACTGTGATAATCTCAAGTGCCTCTGTTAGTGCCATTCTCATGGCACTCGTTTCCACACCTGGCAGTCTCTGCACTATTGACTGTTTCAGCAGCAATGCGAAGATTGCTTCTTGCCCATCACACTAATACCCCATAGAGCTCACTCAATAAGTTCGTAAGATGACTAATAAAACAACAACTTCTAGGCAATATTCAACTTTATTCATCAACATAGTTTCTGGGAAAGCAATTCAAAGTGCAATTCGTGCATATTTGCCATTGTTTTAATCAACTTGTGACATGGTGCATTGTCTTGGTGAATGATCACTTTTTTCTTCTTCATTTGTAGTAATTTTTTGGCATTTTTTCCTTCAAATGCACCAATAACGCCATATAATATTCACTATTGATGGTTTTTCCTTTCTGAAGGTAATCAATCAATAAAATTCTGTGCGCATCTCAAAATACGGAGGCCAAAACCTTACCAGCTGACATTTGCGTTTTTGGCCGCTTTGAATAGCTTTCACTCTTTGCTGTCCACTCAGCTGACGACCGATTTGACTCTAGAGTGTAATGGTGGATCCAGGTTTCTTCCTTTGGTACATACATGAAAAAATCCTTTTTATTTCGCCGCCTTTCCGCAGTGATATGTTATTTTAAAAATCGTATTCTAAAAATTATGAATCGATTTTGGCTTGTTTTTAGCTATATTTCACCTTGTATCTCTCATAACTTTAGAGGAATCACACAAAACTTTAAAAAACCATCAACTATATGTATAAAATGTATGGTTGAAAGAATTGTAAATACCTCTTATTTTGATTATTGTTGTTTTGGCGCTTCCGCATAAAACTTTCCCTTAAGTAGTGTAGACTAGTGATGTCATGAATAGCAATTTGGCCGAATACCGAATTTTCTGCCACGTTCTCGGCCGAAGTGCCGAATATTCGGCGCCGAAATATCACTGAATCTTTGGACAATTTAACACCTTCTTAGTGGGAGTTCATGGAACAATGCATCTAACTCCTCAAACCGTTGAAAGAGATTACTAAAATAATTAGCTCAGGTATTTCCTGCATCTCTAAAGTGATTCCACATTTTGTTACATTGTTGAAATAGGTACCCGGGGAAGGAAGAGACTGCAAATAAAATACCAAATATATTGAGAATGAGATCTTCACTGAAAGGTGAGCTTGAAACTCGATTCAAATGTGACGATAATGACAAATATCTGGATGACACTTTTGATGACCTGCGTTTTAAAGCTAGTTTCCTGGAATTGGTTCAAACGGAAAGAGTAAGACAAATTTTTTTTGAAGCTCTGAAATTAGTAGTAGGTAATGAATCTGATGGTGATTCTTCTCCACTTCGTAAGAATAGAAACACCAATTGATAAACCGATTGAAATACATGACAGTTTCTGGAACTGTTTTGAGGAAGTCGTTACAGATAATATGCAAAATGATCAGGGTGTGGAGATAAATTTGACTGCACATTTGAACACTGTTCGCCTAGATCGGACGGTAGACCCTTACAAGTGGTGGCAAAGCAATATCCAAGCCTGACAAAACTTGCAAAGATTTATCTATCATCTCCTGGCAGTAGTGTGTATAGTGAAAATTATTTTGAGAAGCAAGTATTGTTTACGAGGAAAAGTGCAATTGTTTGCTGAAAACCAATGCTGAAAAATTGTTTTCATTCATCATAACCTACCACTAATAGATTTTAGGTATCGAAACAATAATTTGTGATTAAATTAAAATAGATACATTTTTAAATGTGCAATTTTTTTTTCATGACTTGGTTTTCGGTATTCAGCTTAATACCGAATATTAAAAAGGGGCCGAATAGGCCAAATACCAACTAAATAGCAACCAAATATTCGTGGCAAGACCCAATACATCCCTAGATGTAATAGATATTGACTCAGTAGAGATGTAGCTGACTGTCTTATGTAGCCGGCAGTAGTGTTGTGCTTACATGTCTTTCGTTGCAGCTGTTCCGTTTCATTAGTGTGTACATTTCTATCGTTGCATCTATTCTTTTCCATTAGCATAAGAAAAAGACGGTAGTTTTTTAATAACGTGGTAGATGCATCAGTCAGATGATTTTAGCGATAGACTAAGTTAATAGTGTAAGTTTAGAATATAATAATGATTACAAACAAATCACTGTCTTGTTCTTTTCACCCTCAATAATTCATCGAACTGCTATGAAATTTCCTAATTTGGCACATTGACAATGGCAATGTAATTTAAAATAAAAACCTGCTAAGTACAAGTTTTACTTGCATGCCAATGATATCTTAATTTCTCTGAAACTATGAAAGTCATATTCTTCATTTTATTTTTCTGTAATCTTTATTCCACTGTGATATCAAGTGTAGTGCCAAATGGCGATTTGGCCGAACACCCAATGTCGAATATTCGGCCAAAAATTTGCTTGAATAGCCGAATATTCCCCTAAAACTATTCGGCTTTCTTTTATACTTCAAAAACTATTCTAACTTATATGCTCTCCAAATAGTTCATAATTTACGTAAGTACAAAAAAGATAGCATTTTGATAATGTTCTATGTGACTGGCACCAATATGTACATATAATAATATTATATTGGCGTAAGTGCAAATAGGCGTGTGATGTGTCACAAGTGCAGATAGGAAGAATCTTTAGTTTACTATTTTTGATTAGGGAAAAATCACAGCTCTGAGATTATTTTACAGGGATTGCAAAAATTAAAGCTCAACTTACTTGCGTGATACTCCTAAAGCGCTTTTTAATAACATATCAGCTCTCATTGATTGAGATGTGATCCTCAAAACTTTAGAATCCTTCTTTAAAGTCTCATCGTCGTCCCAGTCGTCTTTTTCTTCTTCGTCGTCGTCTTCATATTTTGATGTCCTTTTAGATTTATGGCGAAATTGATGATTATTATTAAGGATGACGATATCTCCTTTAGATTTATTTATTGCTTGGAAACCGCAAGACACGGTTGAAAGCAACCTGGCTGATTGGAAAGAATGCTGATTTAACATTAGATCGCATTGAACCATCGGATAAATCCTAGGGAAAAGCTTAATATATCTTTTCGCAAACATTGTCGTATTTGCGTTGAGCACACTGCAATAATATAATTAATTATAAAACAAGTGAAACAGCGCAATTTTGAAATAAATTGATTACCGACATAACCCCAAATCTAGAGTAGTTTGACAGTTAGTTTGAGTCCCTACGGATTCACTAACAACGGATTCTCACGCCGGATTCTCTCACACCGGTTTCTCATACAAACTGACGTTAACGGGTTTTCGGACGTCGGAATCTCGAACGCCGGATCCTCAGACAACGACTTGTCGGACGACGGTTTCTCATACACCTGAAGTTGCTGCATACACTCGCATTTGAGATTAGGATATGTTTACATCACTTCGAAATTGTTTTAGTTGTCCATTAATTTCCAAAGTTTAGATATATATGTATATAACGGACAACGACTTTCTAAAAAACATCGAAATAATAAAATGGCAACGCAAAATTCCCGATAATATTTGCTGCTATGTTAATTGCTATGTGACAATCCGGCATCGAAGAACTCGGCGTTTGAGAAACCGGTGTCGGAGGATATGGCCATTCGTTACATGATCAGTGGATATGGCATCGGAGGATTCTTTGTATGAGAATCCGGCTCCCACGAAAGATCTGTCAAACGATGTGTGTAAGAATCCGGCGAGTCCCATAGGAGTCGCACCTCAAAAGGTGCGTTCTGTTTGAGCTCTATTCAGACAAGAATAATCGGTAACGTAATCAAGCCGTTCCATTCGTTGCGCCTTAGAATATGCAGAGGAATGTATGGAATTCTCAGAAACATTCCCCAGCGAACGCCCATATAAGGTGCGTTCCCTTTGGGGAATGTCAAATCGTTTATAGCAAATGCTGCAATTCCTCAAATGAACCGCTTGTAAATCCGACTCCAAACGGAACACTGGTCGCTGTCATGCCATTCTCATCGAATTCAGTGTGTCTGGGTCCATTATTTGCGTTAAAACAAGTTCAGTGAAAAAAAGGACGAAAGACGCCACAAAATATATTACTTTAAATGTAAACACGCCACTTTTATTTCAACATTTTCTATAAACGACCATTCAATGGATATTGAGATGATAGCTATCATATATCACAGAATGCACAGCAACCGCCTCAACTCGAAAGCATGGACGTTCTCTTGAGAAATTTCAAATGGGACGCGTCACTGGCGTTTGCTGGGTCGCATCACGGTCGCATGTTGGAAATTCTGCACTCCATAAGCCAAACGGACCGCAGCTGTCAGAACTGTCAGAACAACAAATGTGTCAAGCAAGCGTCAAACTTTTTCTTAAATCGTACGTTTTTTTGTACTAATTTTATCTTTTAGGTCGTTTTATTAGCATAATAAACAAAATGGATAAATATTTTAAATGTTGCCGCGTGTGCAAGTGTGCCGTTGAGGGCGTCGAAGGAGTGAACGAGGAATACGTGGACATGTTTACTTTTTGCACTTCGATTAAGGTTATCATTATTATATACAATCATTGATTATAGAATATTATTTGATACAATCATTGATTATAGAATATATAAAATCAATGATACAAGCAAGCCACTTTAAACAGTTGTTAAATTGTTCAAAACAATCTGGAGCTCAATGATTCGGCGAAGGTATAGAATTTGGCTGGGGTTTCTAAAGAGGCTGCAGCTAAAACTACACGAAACAATTCGGAAAGGCCCCCAAGCACTCCAGAAGCAATTTATTTTCCGAGAGATATGTTTGCAAGAAAAGCCGGAAAATAAAAAAAAAATCTGCATAGCAAAAAGTCGATTTTTACGCTGTTTGGCCACCAACCCACATCCTTTCACAAAGACTTACGACGAGTACAGCATCTCACTATTATTTGTTTTATATTGCGTGACGTATTATTTAGAATTTTTATATTTTCATTTGATGGCCCATGCAAAACCCGGCCAAGCGGCAACTTTTGACGTATATTTTGAGCACTCTTGCTCTTTGCCACTCGAAGCAATTAGTGTTTATAAAAAGAATATATAATTATCGTATGTGTGATAATAATATGTATTGTTTTAATAATTAGGTACATAATAATAATTATGATATTTATTACATTTTTAAGATTTTAGGCTCCGGTCCCGCTCCCGGACGGTAACTAAAATTGGAAAAATGTGATAAATATCATAATAATTATTACGTACCTAATTATAAAAACAATAGGTACATATTGCACGAACAATAAGACTTATATTATTGTATACCTTTATTTTATACGATTGTATTTGTAATTATTTATACGACTGTTTGGTACGATAATTTTTAATATAATGCGGCTCAACCTTATTTCAATTTGTGGCATGTCAGCTCAACCGAGCGCGCTGGCGGTGAGCGAGTTTGTTTACTTTGGATGAATTCTGTATTATTTGCATTACTTTTTTCCATGAAAACACATTTTCTTGGAGACCGCTAACTATATTCTAATTTGTCATTGTGTAAGCAGTATGTTTTTAAAAAATCCGCTTTATAATTTGTGCGAAAAGTCAATTTTTTGGTAGTATTTTTTTTTTATTTTCTGAAATTTTCTTCGATTTCCCGCAAACACATTGGAAAAATACATCGCTTTTGGGGTGTTTTGGGACTTTTCCGATTTTTTTTAGGTTATTTTAGCTGCAGTCATTTTAGAAACCCCGCCCAAATTGCGTTTTAGGCTGGCCGCACATTGTAAGAAATTTCTATTAGAAATTTTCAGACGCCCACGTTTCATCCGATGAACCACCTCGCACATTGTCACCCTGCACATTTCATTCTAGTCTACATTCTTTTATTATTTTATATCTTATTTATTTTATTCCATATTAAGTTTATCCTATGATAATAATTTATTTTTTTATTATGTTTTTCCATTTAACTATGTACGTATTAAAATGTGTATATGTATCTTAATTTATTTAATTTATTCATATTAAATATGTATGCTTCCATTCCTTCTCCTGATGCTTCTTTTCACTATTAGGTAACTTAATAAATATTGATATAATTAAATTCAATTGAAAGTGCTAATAATTTATTGTAAAATACGCTGTATGTTTTCCTAAGAAAAAAATAATAAATCGCACTAAATAATAAATAGATCGCACACACTGATGATTTGTGTGCATTTGACAGTTCGAACCTGTGTCACTGATAGTGAGATCCAAATATTATTTTAATGAAAAATGTGGAAAATCTATATTGTTTGTTAGTTTTCAGTTTTCCTGGCAATTATTTTTGCTGAAATGCATTTCAATTTTTTGGTCACGAAAACTGGATTTATACATAGTGCCTTTATTGTTTTTTCCCCTTGTTTTCGAATTTTTCCAGTTAATAATTTCTAACATTTAGGCATTTTTGAGGGAATTTTTGTTTTTTTTAAATAGCAGTGCGTAGGTTTTTGAAAATGTGAAACCTTAATTCCTTGTTTAAAATTATATAATGCAATTTTTTCAAGTTAAAGCTATTTTCGGCGTTTTCTAGTGTTAATAAAGTATAATAAGCCACCATAAAATCTTTATAATTGATTTGGTGAAATTCTGTAGTAACTGCAACCCCGGTGACTATTACGGGCAAAATGCCCCACGGGTAGTAATTGCTCACAACAGGTAGAGGTGGTATTGATTGTACGCACTAATAAATAGGACACTGCTAACCCAGCAAATGTGAACACCAGATCTAATCAGGTGGAGAGCTTCCGAGTACCAAGACGATTATTTCTTTTGGACAACGTCATTATAGTTTCCTAGCTCGCGAAATCAATTAAAAAGGCACTTTATGTAAATTATGGTTGATGAAACTTGTTATGTTTGTATTGTATACTTTTATGTTTATATATTTTTAGCTGTTATTTGTAGATTTTATTGTTTGTCATTAGAATTATCAATTTTATCAATCTAATTATATAAATTTGGTAAATATTGTTATATTAATAATACATTTTAGGGTTTATGGTGTGGGTTGATTTTGTCATTCTTATTTTTCCAAATTTCATTAATTATTCTTCATTGAGGGGTAATTACAGGAGTGGAACGTTGGATCTCTTATGGTTTACACTCTCAGTTCAGGTAGTTGTTTTAGACTACCCTGAATATCCTAATATATTATACAGCATACAAGAAAATAATCATATGGGCCGAAGATCAACAAACGCTGAATTTTCCCCCTGCCATGTTTCAAATTCCAATTTTAAATAAATCATTATTAGTTAGTAAGTTAATCTCTGTGTTCTCCTTAGAACATGCTCTGCCTAGTTAGGAGATACTTGAATACCAACGCTATTTTAATTTCATTCCTTTGTAAGTTTACACTCCCTAAATACGTAAATAAAAAAATGAACAACACATGCGGCTCGCGAGCTATAGTTTGTCGATCCCTGCCTTGAGGTACCAAAAACTTAAAAATCTGCATCTGAGTGTCAGTAAAATGTCAATTTTTCAATCAGCTGAGAAAGCAACACAATATCTGCGAGTTTGACAGTTTGAAACAGGCTTCAATCTATTTCTTTCCTGGCAATTAGAGTGCCGTCTCTATCTCGCTTTGTCTAAAATCCCGGCGGATTATAACGAACTTGTGTTAAGTCATACTATTTTGGTCATAGCGATAGGGACAATTGCTATGTTTAACGTTTAGCGATTAACATGGCGCCGATACATCATAGAGCAGAATGTAACAACATTTTAGTACACCTAACAATATATACTTATTAATGTTTGTATGGGAAAAATACTTGTAATGATTTTTAAAAAGTACAATGGCACAAAATATAGTCCATTTTTGACTTAAATTTTTAAAAATTACTCCATAATGTATTGTTTTATTTTGGGAACTTTGTTTTAGCCGTAAATTATAAGCGATATAATTTTTTGTTTTTTTTTTTTAATAAATGATATACTACATCGGATATGTAATTGAAATACAATCTAGCCTTAAAACTAATAGGTATTTTAAATTTGACCTAATCTTCTAATGCTGACTTAACTAAGAATGTGTCCAATAACACTTACTATTGTCTCTATTAAGGGGAAGACACTTTATTAATGTGTTCTTTACGTTTAGAACTCTCAGCACTAATTACACTGTCATTACACTAAACTAACTCAAATGGTTTTGTCCTCATTCTTCTTTTTACGTCCGTGTTATCGAGGAACTGGATGGCCTCGACATTCACATGGTAATGAAGCCTGTGTTCATGAGCTTCGGCATATTTTTTGATAATATTGATAACAGATTCTACTTCGAGGTCCCAATAGAGATCGTCATTTCTTATGTACCAGGGTGCGTTTACAATATCTCAGAGTACTTTGTTCTGGAAGCTATGTATGTATCATTTGAATGTTACTCTGTTTGGTACAAACCCACAGTTGTATACCATAAGTCCAAATTGGCATTAGGACTTGTTTGTACAGAAGTATTTTTTTGTGCACTGACAACGCCGAGTGTCTTCCGAGCAGCCAGTACATCTTCCTGTAGCGAAGTTCTAGTTCGTCGCATTTCTTTTTGACGTGAGCTTTCCAGCGAAGCTTGGTGTCAAGTGTCATGCCCAGATATTTCGCTACGTTTTCGTACGGTATCACATTATTATTTATGTATACCAAGTAGTATGAATTTTTTTTATTGGTTAAATCTATGTGAGTTGACTTCGACTCATTGAGTTTTATTCGCCTATTATTTCGTATACAACATTGATGGCAGCTTGGAGTTTTTCCAATGCTTCCTAGTGAGTGACCCCTACAGCCATGATAGCTGTGTCATCTGCAAAGGTTGCAATGGTATTGTTTTCTAACAATGGTATATAACATGTGTATAATAGGTACATGACCGACCCTAAAATCCTTGTGGTACTCCAGTTTTTATTTGCTTAATTTCTGAATATGATTTATCCTGACTGATACGAAACATTCTGCCCGACATATAAGATTGTAAGATATCTGTAAATTGTTTTGGAAGCATTTTTT
>JAOPUG010000004.1:13812146-13823510 GCA_027564375.1 Micropterix facetella | reverse complement strand
TATTTCTCTCAACTTAGACTATGAATTTAATATTACAATAATACAAAATTTAACAGCTCTGATATGTGATCTTTAGAGATTTCAAATCTGAGTATTATTTTGCGTAAGCTGTTGAGATGGTATATTTTCGAGAATTTCTTTTATTTTTTTTATAGACTAGCTTATTCTAGGACTTATTCAAAAGAGATTTAACTGAGAGATGAACCTACAAACGACAATACTCTGTGGTACTGGATTTGAGAGGGCAGACAAAAATTACAGATATCAATCATAATTTGAAAAATATAGGAAAATAAGTAGGAAATAAGAAGCTGTAGCGATTTGTTAAGTACACACATCGGGATTAAAATATGAATATTTTAATACACTGATTGTTTTCTAAAGCAGTAATTTTTAAATTAACGTGATAATAAAAATACTGTTCTTCTCATCTCTGTACTGAAAACAATTAATTTGTAACACATTTATTGTTCTGCATTAATAATCTGTAACATAACATTAACATAGTGATTAAGTACCCTACAAGCTATTTTGCACATAATAAAAAAAATAACATGAAACCATTAAAAACCAGTACTGAGTTCCATATTGAAATTTAAGTGATTGGACGGGACGCAATAAGTTCAATGAACTTATTTTTTATTTTTGAATTCTCAACATTCGTCGATAAGTAACTGGCCTGCATGATTTTAAAAATATTTTTTAAAATGCCACTTTAATTTGAACAGAGATTCCTTGGCGCAGAGGCTGAATGGCACATCAAAATACTTAAAATGCGTAAGCATAAATATATAATAAATGTATATACGTATCTCAAGATTATCCAATAACGCTGCTTTTGTTTAATGTATACTGTATACCGATTAAACGTTTATCAGGAATTCGTTGTCAGTCGTCAATGACCACATCAATTGGCACCATTTTAAGAGATTCTTCATATCTCTTAGAGATGTGTAGTAATATACACCTCAATTTTTTTATATAGAAAAAAGGCACATTTATAAGGAAGCACCTATTGCATTAATAAAATCAACAAATATAGAAATCGACTTGACAACATCTGTTTTCGCCATTATTTACAAAGCACTTTTAAATATATGAATTTAAAAACAAAATGATTTTAAAAGCGACGTTTCGGCTAAAATCTAACATACAAAAGAGTAAAAATAAATACCAACGAAATAAATTAAGCGAGAATTTACGGCGGTCGAGCCGTACGCTTTCTTTGCTATTTCAAAGATAAGTATAAAACGACAACAAGTTATGTCAAACTTAATCTCATTTTCGCGCTCGGGTGTTACTTACTCGGATTGGAAAATGGCAGGAGCAGCTCTCTTCTCACATCTAAAATAAATACATTTGTAACATCCCACCTCCAAATAATGGCTAATACAGTAGAACCTCATTAATCCGAACAATCGGGGCTTCGGGTGATCCAGGTGATTAAAAATCCGGATTAGGAGAAACATACTATGTATATGTAATAAAATGAGCCAAGGCATGGTTAAACAGTACAGTTAAATTCTAGAATTTTGGGGACCCAAATCAACTTCTGCGATTTCTCTGAAATCTATTGCTCCAGAATAAAAAAATAACCTGGAATCATTTTTACTGCTAAATATATGTGTCTTCATCAAAATCATATAAAAGTCTACGAAGGTTCATGTTTTTATACATATTTTGATTAAATTACAGATATTAGTCGGAAACAAAAAGTATAATTTTTATATTTTATTCCATTCAGGACAATAATGATTTTATGGATTTTTCATTCTTAAATGCATTCTGATTACTTTTTCTTAAATACTGATATGTGAAAACACTGGAATACACACAGCTCTCTACATAAGAAATTCTGAGCCCAATGATCTTCATTCATAGTACTGTGAACTCTATTTATTGCAATGTATCTTCTTCTGAATCATGAGAATGCACTTAAGGTGAAATAGTGAGCATTTAATTTAACCGTGTCGATCAGTTAGCGTAAGTGTCATACCCTGAAATACGGTAATTAGTGCTTTATTTGACCTATTTGTTGATATCATAGCAATACGTTACTGTTTATTATGTGGCACTTAAATTTCTGCATTTTTTTTTTTAGAAATCCGTCTGGGTCCAGAATATTGAGATTCTACTGTATGAGTAAAGGGTTAAAACAATACATTCACAAATATAAGTAATATCTCAAAATTGGAGGGGTAAATAAGGTTAACTATAGCCCAAATCATATTTAAAAAGGCCGTGCACTCTAATTACATCGTTGAAATTATGCATATACAAGTAAAATATTTGTTAAGGTCGTGATTATAAATGTTTAGTATGGTCGAGCTATTAACGAAGGCACGATACTCATTACAGAGTTGTCCATAAAAAGCGCAGAAACCTAAATGGTAGAAATGGCAAAGATTTCATCGAAAATAATGTCTGACAGTGCTCTGTGGAACTTATATATATTTTTTATTGTCGATGAAATCTGTCTTCGAGTTTCTACAACTTACGCTTGGGTATTTTTATCCGAAACACACTGTATTTCGAGTGAAGTTAGTTCTGAATAAATTCACCTGCGATAGTCGCTGCAATTTTATTCATACAAGGCAGGAATTCGACAGTGGCGTCATTTAATCGAGCGGTCAAACATTCAAATGACGAGCGGAGCCTTAAGAGAGAAAGATTCAGGCTTGTCAGGTATAAAAGAGTCGTAATGAGGGCTTTGATGATGCTGGTTACGAGAGAGGTGACGTAGTCGATCCGTGTGGGAAGCCGGTACTTGTGTGAGAAGCCCCAGAGGTGTAGTTAGTTCCGCGCCGCTGCCAGTTAGCACTCCAAGCCTAGCCGATGTTAAACGAGAAGAGAGAAAACAGAATGTTAGTATTGTTCAAAAACGTAAAATGGGTATAAAAATGACGAGTGTCGTCTGTCGAGGGTGGCTATCAGGCATTCAAGTTGCTGTCGGCCGGATTTCAAGCGTTTAGGACGTAATCGTACCCAAATCGTGCCTAAAGTTAGTTTCAATCGTAACAAATGATTTTACGAGGCACATTCCGGTTAAAATATGAATGAACTATCTTTACTTTTGTTAGCTAAGTATGCAAGATAAATAGAGTAATATTAATAATGCGGTTTAGTTAATAGTCCCAAGATAACCATATCGAATGTGTTAAATGCCCAATAGTACCCTGTTAACTTCACTGTTTGTGGAATAAAACAATATAAAAAGTGCACAAAAGCATAGAGAAGAAATAATGTGAACATTTTATTCCACAAACAGAGTGAATTAAGCATAAAATACAAATATAAAATATGATTAAGATTACACACTGTAAACATATTATGATCATTTGAAACCGATATATTGTATAATAAAAATAGGTACATATATTAGTAAATTGAGTGCAAAGAAAAATATATCAAAAAAATGACTTATTACTTTTGGCTACAAATGGAACTTGGTCTGCGGATTTACGAATAAACGTTAGTTATTATGTTTTAGTTATTGTAAAGATGCATTTTCCAAATATTAAGAGCAACGTCGTGTTAATAATATATTTTTATGAATCTTGCAATTTTCAGAATAATTGAATGAAACGAGTTTCTGTGTTTTAAAACTTACTCTCTTTATTTTTAAATACTTTTGTCAATTATATTGAAACATATATTTACAATAGACATTTGCAAATATAACTTGATAAAATATATTTCCACAAAGGCACCAAGTATAGAATGCATATATGAAACAGATATTATTTGATAACAATCCCTTAATGTAACTTATATTGGTAATCTTTAAATAAAATATACTAATTGCAATGTTGTGATGTTCCAAAATGCATTTGACAAATCTATCTCGTGTAGTCATGGCACTAGAATCCAGTGCCTTTACAAAGAGACAAAAGAGTTTGAAAGCTAACGAGGAAAGAAGGACATCACAACCGTTGCTCTAAAAAATAGCACCATTCATCCGCAAGCAAAATAAATCAAAAATACAAATACTAACTGAGACTAGTCTTTAAAATATTTCTCAATAAAGTACAGAATGCTCGTTACACTGGGTAATGCGACATAAATAACTTAATCTTTCGGTAACGTAATAAAGTCATAACAAAATACACAGCTTAATAAACATGTATATCGTCCTTCTTTCCTTAACAAAATATAAAAAGATAAAAATATAACAACATCCCTAGAGAGGTAATCAACAGAATGTGCCTATGCATACGCATACGTCGAGAAAGCATAGGGAGTCATCCATTAATGACTCGCGTAAAACCTAATGAATACTAACAAATTGTCAAGTGAAAATATTATCCTACAAATATACAATTCTCAAAAATGGCATAGTTTGATATAAATTTACAAATAATACTCGCAGCAGATGACAATTTTACATAAAATAAATGATGGGTAACAACAGATAGGTGATTTCCTCATTTTATTCGCACTGGTGCAATTGTTATTGAGTGAAATTTTTGTGTCAAGTATCGCCTGGAAGAATAATATGAGGAAATCAGACCGTAGAGTAAATAGGATTTGAATAAGCAGTTCTCACCTTATCGACCAGCGTTGGGTCGATGAATTAGGAGAGAGCGCCAGCCCTCTGGTAGGGATGCTCTCGCAACTGTGCAAGGTGACGCCTACCCGCTGCACGGGCCCCAACCACTCCTACTGACATAGCCACAATGCATTTAACAAGGCACATTAGTACGACAACAATTTCATCCTACCAATAAATCCATTTAGGTGCAAACATTTGCATGGAAAATTTCGAATTTCATGAATTGCAAGGCAAGACACTGGCCAAAATCACTCAAAAAAAAATTCCATACATATGTTAAAAGAAAAAAAATCATAATAAACAAATGGAGAGAGATTTAAAGGAATCTTAGCTCTTTTTAATATCACAAATTTAAAGCTGCTAAAATAAATACCAGTGGTAGCGAATATACCTTTTGTTTTAATACTTTCAAATTCAATAAAAGTTTCAAAGGTTTGTCAGAACTACCAAATCGACAAATAAAACTACTGATTTGCCTAACGATGCTACATGTTTTGTGAATACTGCTTAACGATGCTACATGTTTTGTGAAAAATATTTAGCCTATCAGGTAATGTAATAAAAAAATGTCGTAATGTTTGCAAAATATACAGAAATAATCCTAATTCAAAAAATCTTATATAATCACTTAACGCAAAATAAACTTAAAAATAAGGCAAAAATATTTTCAACTATTACGTATAATTCTCGAAGCAATAGCTAATAAATAAAGATAATACTATAATTGTATGCAGTATGTAATATTACTTAATGGCCACATTTTTTGATCCGTTGCTTATGAAATTAAGTTTAAAAAATGCCACTAAGATTTACTAACAACGGCGACTTATCAAAATATTACAGCTAATTAACGTACTGAAAGGTACCGTTTAAGTGAGTTATTAATTTTTGTTAAAAATTGACAATGAACAATAAACTAATCAATGTTGGTCCCTCGCGCTTGTACAGGTGTGTTATGTTAATAATTGTTTTAGTGAATTTAACGGCCAAATTTTAAGTCTTTTTTTTTTTGGTACGAAATTCTTAAATGACGGTATTTCTTTTTTACCAGATAAATGGACTCTTATTAGGGAATTAGTCGTGTTACAAGCGGGGATTAAATGTTATATTTTGTTTCAGGAATCAAAATGATATTAATACTAGCTCTCTATTGTGACCTGTTTACACCGGGATAAAATAATCCGAAAACTAAAACGTATAAAGTCATTTTGCTTATAAACGGTAATGTATAAAACTCCTTTGTATAAACGACAATACTGAATTATTATGATCGTATCGAAACAAAACAGTTATGGCTAAGTTTACCTTACAGCTAAGTCTAAGCATCTTATCAAAAGGCAGATTCGCTTAAGTATTACTGAACAGATCATTTTTATACACATTTACAATGGCTTGTCATATATTTTTTAACGTTTACGACATTTAAAATATTTTGGATATTCTTCTCGACATATTTGCAATTTATTCGATTGCGCTACAAATATGTTAGGCTACAATATTTATAAATGACTCCGGAGTAATGGCTACTTTGAAAAGTAGAGAAGTGCTGTTGTCCTGTCATATGTAGTTGGGTGACAGCAGCTGCCAATGTCAAAATCCAGCAAGCAGGTATCTGGTCGCTGTAACACCCCGCAACACGTTTCAAAAATATGCCAAAGTATGGGGTTAATATAAGTGTGATTATTATTTCTTTTTCCTGTTTGTGCTGAGGGCAGTTTAGTATTTGTTTTTAGATTCAAATTTAACTTTTCTGTACTTTGAATTAAAAATTAAATAATTACGAGGTAAGGATAAGCATGTGCGGTTCATTTTGCTATTCGTTTCCTGAAAACAGAAATGAAACACGCCGAATAACAATGAATTTTATAATATAATACATACATAGAAGAGACTGCAAATTTAACCACGCACACTGATCCTAAAGAATATTCATACTATATGGTCAATCGTGGAGCTAAATATCTTATTATTTTTACTCAATTTATCAAGAAAACATTTTTTGTCAGGACATGGTGCAGTTATGTTATGCGTCGAGACAGTGATTACACCATTTTTAAAGACTGGAAAGTACTGAGAGCTACCATTTCCAAAAAAAAAAAATTTCTTGTTATTTAATATGTTTTGTGGCTATTAGTTGCTCCATGATAAACCTGTACAAATAAAGTTCAGTAAATTTTAATTAAAGAATGAAGCTTCCTAATATCAGAGATTTTACTTGTGGTTAAAATAAATAACTTTAAAATGTAATCATTTAATATTAATACTTAGATATCAGAGAAAGAAGCTTCAATCCAGGGCCAGCTCTTATGGCAGTGTCGATAATAAAGGGCTCCCCGAATAACTAACCATGAATATTTACAACGTTGACTATTTAATGGAATAACGTTCTAAAAGCCCTCACGAGTCAAATAAGGGCAGGAAAAAATAGTTTGAAATTTCCGTAATGGCAATACAGCTGTGAGTGTATATTGAATAATAAAATGTATTTCTAATCATAAAATCACGTTTTTCTTAGCGAACGACAAAACTTATTGAACTGGTACATTACATTAGCTCAATATAAACTTAGGATATATGTGGAGTTTGATAAGTAGGATATAAAATATATAATACGAAAGAAAGACTTTCCTTAAAAGTAAGCATGTAAAAATGTTTTAACTAATATTTTAAGGATAAAAATTATAGTGGCAAAATATTGCAACCCGTCATATGTCTCATTTACAACGCTTTTCCACAAAAGTATGCAATTATGTTTTCCGTGTAGTTGCAATTTTAGGTTATTGTATTATTGTAAAATTAATAATTTCAAGACAATAAATAGTGTAGTAATAATTAAAATTGGTTCCTTTAATAAATAACTGAAATAATCACATTTGTGTTATATCCATAAAGTTTAATTTTTTATTGTTACAATGTTATTCGGGGGACCCCTTAAATTTCGGTTTGATTTATTTTATCAAATATAATTTCAACAGGCAGAATCTTAATAATAAGGACAGGGGGATATAAAGTCCATCGATAAAAATATAAATATTGAAATTTAGTTAAAAGCTGATATTTAATTTTAATTGTATGTGAAAGCCACGTCCTCGCATCGACGATTCTATTTGACAGAATTGTTATTATATATTATTAGTTTTATTTTACTCTGACTCTATAAGCTTCGATGCAGTGCGACTATAGAAACAGCTTTCTTCCACTATTAGTAATGCCATATAATTACATTTCTTCCGAGTGTCTTCGAAAAAGGATCTCATTTCTGTCAAAATGTAATTTTATTTCTACTTTTCCTGTTTTATTATCTCTTCTTTAATTCCTTTCTGTATTAAGATATACAACCAATGATGACGAACACAGGAGTTTCTGCAATGTTTCTCCAGATCAACCTCTACCATGCCATTGCCGCTAGCGCAGTGGCATAGAGTTGCATACTAAATGGAGAAGTAGATCTTCTTGCCCTCATACAAAAACCTCGGTTAAATCGCTCAACTATTAGGGGCCTAAACGCTGCGGGTAAGATCCTCTCTTGCTCTGGTGGCAAAAAGCCCAGAGCATGTATAATGTTCAACAAGAACATTAACTTTTTACCTGTTCCAGAGTTATGCACTGATGACCTGGTCGCAGCATATATTCATCTGAAAGGATAGAACGGGTCAAGAGTAATTCTGTGCTCGACTCATCTATCCAGAGAGAAAAAAGATCCCGCCAAGAAGCTGGTGACCATGGTGGAGTACGCTCGAACCCAGAACTCAGAGTTGCTGGTAGGATGTGATGCGAACGCTCACGGAACCGTGTGGAGGAGCTCCGACATCAACGATAGGGAGAAGTTACTTAATGACTTCCTTTCAATAAACTGTCTTCATTTGTTAAATAAAATATGCATGTTGACCTTTGTAACAAATGCTAGACAGAAAGTTTTAGACATAACGTTTGCATCTAAAAATTTGGCCATGCACATAGAAAACTGGCACAGTAGCGATGACACTTCAACGTCTGATCGCACTTCAATGTCTTTTTAACTGCTGACTATCACAGCCTGTCAACCCACACCATTTAGGAATCAGAAAAACACCGACTGGAACGCTTACTGTGAGATACTACGACGAAACCTGGAAACAATAACAAAATATATAAAACCATGCGTGAGTCTAGAGCTGGCTGTGGCGGCTACCACGAAAGGAATTACAAATGCCTACAAGGAAAGTTGCCCGCTTTAGACAAAGACCCACCCGTTTCAGAGGTGGAACTTGAAGCTGAACCAGCTAAGTAAGACAAGAAACCCGGAAATTATTCAACAAGGTAAACAGTATCTCAATTGTGAGGACTACACGAAAGCCTTAACTGTATACAATAAAGAAATTAGGAGAGCCAAAAGAGCATCAAGGAAACGTTTCTGCGAGGACACCTCAAGGAGCTAGAGTCTTCTGAAAAAACCAAACGGCTTCTTTACAACTAATGAAAACGAAACTTTGAAGGTACTTATATCGACCAAATTTCCAGGTGCTGTGATGATGAGGAACGCAGCTACTACTCCATACAGACCTCGAAATGAGGAATGGAGCAGGACTGCTAGAATCATAAAGCCCAATCAGGTCAAATGGGCCATAAAACCCTTCAAACCTTACAAATCATGCGGGAACGACAGAATCATACTCGTGCTACTGTGACAGGTCATGATATCCTAACCCTATATCTGGAAAAAATCTTCAGAGCGCTATGCCTCAGTATATATAACAGAAGAATGGACCAAGGTCAAAGTACTATCATACCTAAGGCTGGAAGAAAGGAGTACGCACTGCCAAAGTCCTACAGACCAATTAGCCCCTTACATCCTTTTTACTGAAAGCGATGGAGAAGATACTGGATAGACATATTAGGAAAGAAACATGAACGGTCAACCCTATAAGTTATAACCAACATGTCTACCGTAGAGGCAAATCGACAGAAACCGCTCTGCTCTACCATCTAGACCGAGTGGAAAAGGCATTGGAAGACAAACAAATCGCATTATGCGCATTTTTAGACATCGAGGGCACTTTCGTCAAAACCCTATTTAAATAATAGTGAAGGGGTTACAGAGGAAAAAAGTTGAATCCACCACAACTGTATGGGTAAAAACGATGTTCTCAAACCGCACTGCCAAGGTAGCTCTTCAAGGTAACGAACCTTGAAGTCACCCATACGAGAAAATGTCCGCAAGGAGGCGTTCTCTCGCCTCTACTATGGACTCTTGTTATAGATCAACTCCTGCATAAAATCGTGGAAGCTAGGATAGACACTTAGGGATATACAGATGACCTAGTGATTATTATCTGAGGATTCTGTCAAAGTACGATTTCGTACCTTATGCAAAGAGCGATAACCATTATTGGCAAGTGGTGCTAAGAGAATAAAGTGTCAGTATACTGTCATCAGCAAGAATACTGACGAGACCGTCCTCATCCATTTACTAACAAACGGCAGTTGGATGGAATAACTATGTCAAGTCTAGTAAAGTATTTTCTAAAGAAGTAAAGTATCTGGAAATCACATTCGACCAGAGACTCACTTGGAACAGCCATTTAGACAAAAACATACAAAAGGCAAAAAGTGCCTTGGGTATGTATAAACAGTAGACTGGCAGTGAAAAACTGGAGCCTTAATCCTAAGATATCCCACTGGCCATACACAGCCATTGTGAGGCCGATAATTGCATACACCTCTGTGGTCTGGTGTAACAAAGACCACCAGAAAACTGTGATTACCAAACTAAACAGCATCCAAAGGACAGCCTGTCTCATCACAACTGGGACAATGTCCGCCACTCCTGGAGCAGCTCTCAATGCACTGCTGAACTTACAGCCTCTGCACATACACATTCAACAGGTGGCGAGAGCCAGCATGTACAGACTATCTGCCCCAGTGAAGGTAAACTGGATTTCACAAGCCCTAAGATGTACTGTACTAGACTAGTTTCGTGAAACTCCAACCCTCAACATGTTATCGGATGCCTGGCTTTCAATGTTCAATTTTGAAAAACTTTTTACAATGGAACTGTCGCCCAGAGATGACTGCCTAAATAAACAACTACACTGGGAGGCCGGTAGCCCTAAATGATTTACTGATAGTTCCAAATCGGGACTTGATGTAGGCTGCGGAATATACAGAGAGCAACCGACTGATTGCAAAAGTGTCCTTCGTTAATTTGATAAGATCCTGCTGAATCTTTTTCGAAGTCGAGATACACAACGCCCATACGTTTATCGATGTCATAGTCTGCGGTACATTTTTGCAGGCAACTGAGTATATGGCGACAGTGATCCATGTTATTCATCGACCCTCGCACGTTTTAAGGTTGGAAATCGGTGGATTTTGTCAATAATAATCTTATGTGAGATTTTAAAAAAAAACACTAGTTAGATCGATCGGTCTGCAATCGCTCGTCTTTAGTCTGTTTCCTACAGTCCCGCCGTCGACGGATCGGCGCATCGCAAAGCGCAAAATATCAGCTGAAAGATAGGTGGGTATTTGTATCGATGGCTTTTAGGGAGGAAGGGCAGTGCGGCAGTACGGCACTCACCGGTGTGGTCGGCAGCGGCGGCGGCGGCGTACTCGGCCGTGAGCAGCGGGTTGGCGGCCAGCGCGGCGTAGTTGGCGGCGTAGTCGGCGTAGGGGCCAGCGTAGATGAGCTGGTGGTGCGCGTGGTCGGGCGGCGACAGCGGCGACGCGGCCTGCGCCGACATGCGCGGCGACAGGATGAGCGGCGCGCCCAGCGGTGCCGGCCGCACGCCACCCACGCCGGCCACGGTCACGCCCACGCCGCCCACCAGCCG
>JAOPUG010000004.1:13730934-13742698 GCA_027564375.1 Micropterix facetella | reverse complement strand
TACATAGACAGAGAGATAGAGAGTGAGAGAGAGAGAGAGAGAGAGACAGATAGAGAGATAGATTATGACAGAGAGAGAGAGAGATTAAGACAGAGAGAGAGAGAGAGAGAGAGAGAGAGAGATTATGACTTTCGAAATATTAGAAAACATCGCAACTTCACATTTCTGTTTTAGACCAACGTTTATTTTCTCTGCGCAGCTTTGTTGGTAGATTTTCGAACAAAACATGAGGGGAGGTAGTCCAACGGCCGTAAAACCCAACCAGCTACATCAACGCACACCACAATTAATGCCTTTTAAATCAACAACAACAATGAAAGCCAGCATTGCGTTGTGCGCGGCGGCGCGCGCGCGTAGATACGCCCCGGCCGACCGCAAGAGGTCAACGATTCCACTCACTCCCTGCACTCCCATATAATTCACGCAGGAACGACTGACAAGAGTCGGCGGATCTGTTTCTGTCGTCGTCGGCCTATCGGCCACACCCCCGGTCGCCGGACCGAACGATATGACGTGATTATTTCTTTGTTGCGATCGATTCCGCTGCATTGCCGGTCAGCCTCTATGCGGAAATTATCCCTGCGTTTAGAGGCTTCCTTTTACCGTCACGTCATTATACTCATAATAGTCTCAGGATTAATACTTCCATCATCATCAATAGCCCTACAATATATTGTGCATCTTGGCATCATCAATGAATTTCCTCCATTTAACACTATCTTATATGGTTTGTTTTCTCATTGTTAATACATGTGAATTCAGACCTTTAATAACGGAATTACAGTATCCGGTTACTTTCTTAGATTTGAGAGATATCAGATCTATAAACGATCTCTACTGAAATAAGCAGCTAAAGTCGAAGGATAAACAACGAAGTAAATCGAGAGGTGTACGTTAGGGCTGTATTCTGCCTTTACAACTATTTGGCATAATATATTTTCAGGCTGTTTTATAGAGACGTTTGCAAATCAAAATAAGGGTAATAAAATTAATGGAGCCCACATCAACAATATTAGTCGAAACGATGACACGATCTACAGCAACAAGCCTAAATGACGTAGGTGAAAATTACAGTTTGTGCATTCATAAAAAAGCGAGACCAAGTTTATGGCAATAATTAATTGTCGTAATAAATATCCATAAAAGTATATCTGTCTTAACGGTGATCCTATACAACGAGCATAGAAATATAAATACCTTAGAAGTAATGTGAATAAAAAATGGAATCACAACTTGGAGATCCATTGCAGAAATCAACAAACACGGCAAACCTTCAAGTAAATAATTTTTAGTTTCTTTTCTGAATTTGTCACAATTTTTTTTTAAATATTTTCTGGCAATTTGTTATAGAAATTGAGGCTTATAAAATTAATTCTGGCATGAAATTCTGAGGTGGATGGGTGTGACATTTAAACGAATTCATATGTAAAAAAAAGACGCATTTAAAATGAGTCAGTAAGGACGAATGCTTAAGACGTCGTGGGTTGATAGAGTTCGAAACGACACTACTTGCGAGACTTCGAACGAAGCCAATGCCAATAAATATTATAACGACCCGGAAACTAGGATATTTTGGTCACTAATACGGAATGAAAAATATGGTCTACTATAACTTATAATTCAAGGCAAAATCTAAGATAGAAGGCCTCAAGGACGAAGACGCATGTCCTGGCTTGCCAATTTAAGTCAATGGTATGGCAATAGAATACGATCTTTGTTCTCAACAGCAGTCTGCAAGATACAAATGGGTAGAATGGTCGCCAACCTTTGCAACGAAGAGGACACCTGACGAAGAAGGTTACTTCCTCAATGAAGTCCAAGGAATGACAGAAGAGCAGCGCTAAAATGATCAGCAAATTAAAACGAATTCCTTGTGAATACGAGGGGGGCCAAAACGCGACGGCTACATTTTATAGTTAAAACAGACCTGAACTCACTTGGAGTGACAAACTGGAAAACCAAAACCTATAGAATAGGACAGAACGAAAGAAAATTATCGACAAAGTTGAGACTCACAATGATTTGTGGCGCTAATTGCATCACAAAAGAATTATTACAAAAAGAATATACTAAAAAATGCAATACACATATAGGATACAAATCGTAAATCTACAAACTGCACTTGAATAAACAAATAAACATGTCAAACCTCACTGACAAAGTAATTGGATTACCTAGTCGTTTATTGTAAATCATCTACAATCAAAGTTTATGGAATTAGAATTGAAAAGGCTGGTTATATCTAGGACAACTAGGAGAATAAAATCCTAAGAAACGAAGAAAGACTTATAGATTGCAGCTTAGTCTAAAGCCGATATGGAAATATCTACCTAACTAAAGGACGTCCAGTAAAAATGAATAGTCGAGGATATCCGATAGGCATGAGGATTCATATCTCAGTTGAGCAAAAGGAAATAATAGCAAGAAAAATATAAATCCATAAACTTACAAATTAAAAAAACGAAGTCTAATAAATTTGTGACAGTAATGTTCACTGCGAGATACTAGAAAAAAACGAAGGCTAAGATGGTCAATAAAATTCTATTATAAAAATACAGATTAGATGACATGGTAACTAGACAAATATTGATAATATCGATGCGTGTTGCTGGAACTGTACGTTTCATAGCTGTTTTAGTAATTAACTCGACTCAAGTCATAGACGAAAATATGTAATAAAATAACAATCAACACATTGAAGATATAGAGAGTGATAATACTGAAAGAAGTAATGCTCCAATTGAAGAAACAGATGATATTGCACAGTCAGTAAAATAAATCTATATTTTTATTGAATCGAATGTTAATACTACAAAGACCAATTACATGACATGTATATAACCCAGTGAACTCGTCGACATTTTAAATAACAGGGATATGAGCAAGGTATCTATCATCATCGAAAAAGCCAGACATAAAGTCGATATCGTGATACTAATATAAACATCGTTGAAAACTCCGACGTCAGGTAAAATTCAGTGATATTCCGAAACATCTAATATTTTCGTTCATAATAACGATGAATAACCAATACTATATCAAAAATAGTGTTAGCGAAGCGAGCGAAGGCTACCTAGAACCGGAGCATACTTAAACAAATATTCGATATGGATCAAACTCAAATCACGTAGCAGAGTAAGCGAGATCTACGACGGCGACGGATGCGTGCGGTGGATGCATGCGCACAATCTCCCTAATGATACGCTCTCAAACGTGGATAAACGGCGGAAAAAGTATGGCGTTCGGTCTCTCTGTGACTGACAATGAGACGTAACATACCCTCAGTCGAGTATCTGTCTCTCTATTCCCGGTACGCATTCTAATGAGCGCGTATAACCTCTTTGACAGATGCGGTGTGTTCGGCTTTGTTGTACGATAATGTTGGGAATGGAATTCGTTCAGTTAAACGGGTGATATGCAACAGTAACAAAGAGTGAGAAACTCCACGTGATAGAGCTCAAGAATGTGTATGTTTGCAACAATGTTGTGATAATAAACTTATAAATGAACGAAAAGACGATGGAATACATTCGAGATACTAAGCGCGTCTTTGTAGCTGAGAAACTTAAAGAAAGGTCATCACTGAAAAGACACAAAACGTATTGGAAAGCGTTTTAAATATTGCGATAATATTAAAAATTAGGATGTTAAAAGAACAGCAATTGAAACATATTCTTTGGGAGATAATGTTCAAAGCTACGTTGCCTCGATTACGTAATGAAGCTCTGATGGCAATTTGCAAATCAATTAATAACTAGAAAATGAAAGCCAAAGAATTGAGAAAATCCTTAATGATGCAAATTGAAGATGGGTTGTAGTTAAAAAACACAGGAAGGAGAGTTCCAAATGCTAATTAATCTAGGGTTAATAATCTGTTGGTGGATCCAAAGAAGATGTATCTAGCAAACCAAAGCTTAATCCAACTCAAGGACGAACAAATTATGTAATACACATCTTGTATTTATTGTTAAGCTTTCGTTCGACATGTCACCGACAATCTTTTCCGGCGGTGACGTCACAAAGGGAATACCGAAAATCATCACACGACACGAAACGTCAAGCATGACATAGGGGCCTGGCGTGACGCTAGCAGACCTCTGACCGTCACGCTTGAATCATCTCCGGGGAGTATTCCGTTTCGTACGTTTTTAATATGCATTCATTATCAATTAAACAGAGTTTCATATTGCGTGGCTTTCTCTGTGACGCGTCGATGCCGGTCGCGGAGCTCAATTTCAAAACATTTCCAACTTTGTAGTTTTGGAAGAAGTATTTGTAGTTGTGTAAATTATTTAAGAAATACCAACCAATTAAGTCAAAAGAGTAAAAGATAGACAAAAGAGTTCAAGGAAAAACAAGAATATCGAAGAAGTAGTAGATGCTTCAAAATAGTCGTCAGCCACTGCAACTGAGAGACTACACGAAGAAGAAAAGTTTAAAGAATATTAAAAATCCATATTGAATAAACTACAACTCTTGAATTGCTGGTGATTTCTATATATGTATATTTTCAATATCAGAATAATTAAGACCGATGGAGAATATTAGATTCAAAACAAATATTGCGTGGAATGAAATATCAGCCTATTTATTAGCTGAAAATAAGATTAACAGAAGGTAACATATTACTGTTACTGTACAATAATGCTTGATGTTGGTAAAACACAAAGGATGGTAAACTTGAATGCATTATGTTCAGGAAATAAGAAAGGACAGGTTGCAACTGACATTCATAACCTACTAAGCCAAGAATGTACAATTCCACTCATTTTGAATTTTCTACAATTCTTGACTAGAAAACTTTTTGGGTTATGATCTAATAACAATAAACAAGCATATCGAAAGGATGGTAGCCCCAAATCAAACTAGATTTAGATTTCTAGAGTTTCATTAATTACATATACTAAGTAGGAGTAAGTAGTAAAGAATTTTACAGTAAAAATTGACTGATGTTTTCGTCAAAGACGCCTTAACATATAATATTTCGATTCCTTAAACCTCTCGATATAAACCTCGATTCGGAATTCTGGCAAGTATTTTTGCCATCTATGCTCACTAAAGTATCTTGCCAGAAGGCATTCGTCAAATCATAATCAAAATGTATTTAAATAATATACGAATCTCTAACTTCGTATGAATATAAGGAAATAGATATGCATCTCGTGTCGTAGCTTTAATAAAAATACAAACCGCCAAGAACCCACCTTATTTTCTTTTATTCGCGCATTTGTATCCGATTGGACAAAGAATGAATTAGTCTCGGATACATATGGCGTGAGATCGGCTACAGGCGCCTGAAAAAATAGCGGTCAGTCAAGGTGACGGACGGTAATGGCGAAAGCGCGAACTTCGATTTATAAACGCTCAAAAAAAAAAACTACCGCAATAACGACAAAAGTTCCCGCGTGCACACACCGCGCCAGCGTACATACGTTACCGTAATGGCAGCTTTCAATCTTACTCGTCACGAGGAATTCACGAAATGCCCGTCCGATATAAATTCAATAAATATAAATTTGGCGACTCTCGATATGGCGATGAGTTATTTAAAATTGAGATGACCGGATGTCGATTGTATCGCCGCATTGCAACAATATCGTAGTTGAAATCAACACAAGCTTAAAAACTCAAAACGGTTAATGTGGCAGAAGAAACAGCAACATAATACCCATAAGTCGACATCACAACAAATCTTGCTAGAAAACTGTAATCAGGAAAGTCATAGAAAACAAAATTAAAGGGTAAGAAAAGAGATGACTACTCTGTATTGGCGGTTTCTAAATTGAACTTGAGAAAAAGAGACAAGTTTGCAACAACTAACCTTAACGTTGAAGTGTGTAAAATGAGGATACAAAAAGAGAAATTAATCGTTATTTGATTTGTTAAAACATTTTTTTATCTTTAATGTCACATGAATAGGTTTAGCTGGTGAATTACATCGTGTAGTCTAATCTAATGAAGCTATTAGCCTATTCTATCGCAGTCTTTTGACACATGTTCTTAAAAAATATAACATTTGAACCTAAATAAAATGTAACATTATTTGATGAATCTGGGTATTCAAATGTAAAATTTGAGATGAAATTAAGAAATTACATCAATAATTAGAATATTATGCATTTATGTCAAAAAAATAAAATAATAAAATGCCTCTATAAAGATAAATTTAAAATAACAATAATGGAATTAAAAATGTTTATTGATACAAAATCAAATAAGGTAATAATATTCAAATCATTTGAAATAAAATAAACCATTAGAATAATATTATTGTAAGTATAGTCTAGCCAGGCATAGACAACATTACAAAATCCATTTTTGTAAACCCCACGCGAACTGTCAAATTTTCTGGGTTTTGTTGATTTCCCCGTTGATATGGGAATTCATTAAAAAGCATCGCTAGAAAGTTACATGGCCACATGATTTCTTTGTTGGAAATAGAAAAACGCATATAAAATGCGGAAAATGAGGTATATTCAAAATATAGGTACAGCTGCTATATGTCGGTTCGAATAAGTTTTGATCTCTAATTTGAATATTCCTTATTGGCCTAATTATTATTATTGATTTGTTCCACAACCCACACATTAAATTATCGGAAAATAGTCCATGCTACTAAAAGCACGGTCACATTCGCTACAGACAAATTTCTTCAATTTAGGCTACAATAAAGCCGTTAATGTGGATATTTTGAACTTAATAGCATTGGTTCCCTGCGTTCCGTTACCGCCAAGGCACTTAACCTTAGCGGAGAACTGAACTATATATAAGATGATTTTTATGTATTATTTTTTTTTTAAATACACACATTTTTTCCACTTACGATGTTTGTATAGACATAATCATGTTTAGTCAATAATCATGGGATGATTTTATAGAATTAATTATTCTTTACAATTTCTAACAATAAAATGACCTACCTACTACCGTAGAATTATCATGTATTCCTATAGGTACTCATAGCTGAAGAAACATTCTTATGATTAATTGATCCGACCGTATCCGCCTTAGGATAGTTTACGAAAATGTATTGCCATAATCCGAATTATAATTCAAAAATATCTCGCCATACAGTCTCGATTAGCTGGTCAGATTATATGTAATTCAAAATGCCTGTTTATAATTTTTATACAAATCTCATTCATTGTCACTTCAGTGTCATGTCATGTCATTTCTACCTTTATCAAATATCCACCGGGTGATTCTTTTAATATTAATTAATTTGAGTGCTACTTTTATGTTTTCTTGTATCTGATTAAAAATCTTTGTCTCAATATATTTGTAGCTTCGTTAGCCGCAGATAGTGCATATTTGCGGTAGTAAGAAATTTAGCCTCGTGGATCTTCCCATTGTAACTGTTTGTTGTGTGCGACAAATTGAGCCTTTATGTGCAAAAAATTAGTTAATGCTTTCATTTATAGCTGTCTAGCATCAAGAATCTCATATTCATTGAATAGAAGTTCAGATGGATATCAATATGGTCTTTTATTAATAACTCTTAGTATCAATTGCGCTTGTGACAATTATTTATGAAATAATTTAACAAGATAACTTGAATTTCGGTAGACAGCAAAAATCTTGGATTGCGATCGCCGCTAGACTTTTCCTGAAAGAAAATGCAAAACAGGGCGAAACAAAAAATTCCTAACTGATGAAACTAAGAAAAAAACCAGAAATAATAAAGTTTCACAGGCAAATGTTACAGACCATATCAAAATAACTGAATGGGCAGGTTAGGTTACGTTAGACGAATGAATCAACGTCATGACTAAGCATTAAACAAAAATATCATTGGTTAATTATGGAAAACTGGTTGAAGTCGTGGTCGAGGAGACAGAAGGGGCAAAAGAAAAAAACGTTGCTTTGTATTAAAGGTTCGTGGACTGAAATTAGGAAAAGAGACAACAATTTACAAGACCTACAAGGTTTAACTCTAATAAACCGTAGAAGAGGTTATTTGACTACAAAATATTTCGTAATGTCTATAGTGAACTTGACTATATCGGTGTTTCAATATATCCACATTCACGGGTTAATTTCAATACTCAACTTGAGGTGAAAAAATATTATTAACCAAGTTGAAACACGCATTTGCTGAATGATGAAATAAAGAAGAATATCAGAAATAATAAAGAGAATACTGGCAACAATTATTGCAAGCAAATATATTATTACAAAGAAAGGAGAATCAAGTAGTTCCGAAAAAAAAATTGGTAAGGACAGGACAGAAGAGTGAGGCAACGCTTCCCGCCAAAATGAGACATCGAAAGCGCACGGTCGCGACCCGCAGCGCCATATTGGCCGCCATCTTAAAGCGACACGTGACTTTGCTCAATCGGCTCGAGTCTGCGCAATAATAATTAGACGACACAGGACCAGAGGGGTCGCGATCTTGAGTTCAGACACGAAGTCGAGCTTAAGAGGTGTGGGAAGTCGAAAGACTTGAGGCGCAGGCAAGAACATTGAATTCACTCGTAGACACAGGATCTACTATAGAATAAGAATAAATTTATAAATGAAAAGTTTAAAAAGGTGATATACAAAGTCAGCCTAACAAGGCCGAAGCCCGTACCAAGGTAGACTCGACTATGCTAGGTGTAAATTGTGAATTTCGAATTGTGCGCACACTTATCAAAGTAATATAATCAAGAAAAGGAAACAAAAAATACGTATATAATTGTTCTAATAAATATGTAAGCAGTATGTATCTCAAAAGTGTTTTTTAATAATCAAGTGAGAGAAAATACAATGGAAATCGAATGTGCCTTAAATGATATATTATTTGAATTTGACAATGAGAGAGATGCAAAACTAACGATGTTTCACATTCTTTTAAACGAATTAAAAATTCGTAACTAAAATAGTAGAGAGGTAGGGGAGAGGTAAAATAGTAGAGAGGTATTCTACGATTAATCGTAGAATATTTCATAATCAAAAGATAATGTCAGAAGTAGTATGGAGCTATATATGCTCACTCATAAAAATGATTTTACAGCGATAATAAAATATTATTTCAAAGCCCTGATGGAGTAGTCAAAGTAAAATCATAAATATTGATAAAATCGAGTAAAGTCTTGATGAAGTCTCCTAATCGTGGACGGCCAATAAAGCTGTTACCGCCTATGACGTCGTTTTGCATAGTTTCTAAATTAAGCAATATTGTTTCGGCCATAGCGCGACTGTTTCCGACCTAATGGGGCCGTGCAGCTAGGGCCTGATGACCAGCTCTGTTATCTTTGGTCGGTTCGACTCACGGTTCAACTTCCATCCGGCAGCCTCCCCAAAGAGGGATTAACCTGGTGAAACCGATGTGCGGCGGATCTGGAGGAACACCTCGGGCGGCTCTGGATGTGTGATGCAGTGGTCGGTTTACCTGTCTTTGCTGAATCAACGAATAGCCTGGGAGGTCTGGGAATGTTTGTTTCCTAATACATGGGGGTATATGTTGACCTTGTGTCACATATCCGTAGAAACGATCCGTTGTCCTCCCAATCTCGGATGATATATGCCGAGTAGGACGCCTCGGAGTCACGAAATACCACATACGTTACACTAGGTAGAGGTCGCGGAAGCGACTTAAACCCCGTGACCAGACGGGTGGATAGAGAAATTCGTCCACATCTGGAAGTCAGGGAGCGAGGTTGTCCCCTGGGTGTCTTTGCTTGGTGCCTTGCCGTAAGGGTTGACCTCTGACGGGCAGAGTTAGTTTATAAGATACATGCTACGGGCGAACCCACCACCCCGAGGTGTTTCAATGAACTTTATCGTTATTCGCCAGATCTTGTAGACATGCACAATCCACGTATCAAGCTCCGCCACTCCTAGTGAGAGTCCAACTCCTCACTGCGAGTCACTGGGAATTATCAAGCTCAGTGGGGGCCCCCTCGCGCTCTCACTCCCAGATGTGGTTAGATTTCTCCGACCTCCCGTCTGGTAGCAGGTTCGAAGTCGCTTGCGCGGTTTCTACTTAATGTGAACGGAAATTCGTCACTTGAATTATTACGGATTGTGTAACCAACGGGTCGTTTGTAAGGGTAGATGTCATTAGGTGAACATCTATCCCCGCTTACATAGGTCGTATTATGCTTCCAGACCCCCCCCCCCCCGGCTATTCTTCAGTTGAGCAAGGCCTGTAAACCGACCAATACATCACCTGCCCAGGGCCGCCTGGAAGTAATCCCTCAGATCAGCCGCATAGCGGGTTCACCGGATATGTCCCTCTTCGGAGAGGCTGCCGGATAGGTGTTGAGCCATGAGTCGGCCATGATAACAAAGTTGGCCATTAGGACCCGAGCTGCACGGCCCCATTCGTCCCCTAGGCATCTGACGAGCAGTTACGGAGCTGCATTTGTAGATTGTATTGTCATCAAGTCCTTTCACGATAAATTTCGTTATAACATTTCAGGTCGGCGGGTTTTCTCGTAGCATGAGATACCCATAAACTGTTTTCGATCTTTTTGACATTATATTATAGAGTATTCTTTCTCTTTAGCATAAAACAAAAATCTTAGAATATATTCAGAATACAAGGTTCTATTCCATTTTAATGCTATTCTATTATTTTTAAACTGCTCTCATTATTATTTTGAATATTATATTCTTAACTCAAAAAGATTATACGCTACAGTTGCACATCAATTCGAGCGCGCTATAAAAGCATTTTGACGTGCAATCTCAGTCTTAATGATTGATGTACTTAAAGAGTCTTGGATATAAGAGCATCGACCTCTGAATTATTCCAGTATAGGGTATAGGAAGATATTTGACTATGCTAATAGAGAGCGTTGTATGTGTTTTGGCATTCGACCAGAATAAACAACTGAACGCATTCGATACTGACCTTCGATTTGAAGAATCGATCGGTGGTCTTTTAGCGGGGAAGAGAACACAACAATATGTCATGTAATCAATTGATTTAACAATATCGAAGGACAACGGATACAATATCACAAAATAATGGAACTAAGAACACTTTTTCAAACTTTGACCAATGTGGCCAGATATCTGCGAAAGAAACTCTATGATTTTACCAACAGTGGTAACATTAAGTAGCCGTTTTGCACTTCGTGTCGCCCACAAAAGTCACCCAATTACTTCAGCCGTCCCCGAGTAAACTACGTCCGATTTAAAATAAATCTTTCGCCAATCGATAGTTATGGCCAATGCGCAGAGACCAGTTGATTTTGGGATATGTACGGCCTACGGTTTCTCTATTTCAAGTCAGTTAAGTTTGCGGCTGCCGTCTCACTGTCAAAATAGCAAAACGTATGTATTAGGAGACTATTCGTCTATAGGATGTCTATTTAATTGTAGTTTGAACCTAATTTTAAAACTATTACAATTTTGCCATTAATCGAGTGTCGCCACAAGCTTTCTTGGAAGTGAGAATTTCAGCCGATAGAAGGCGAACGAAAATGCTTTAATATTTCTGTTTTAGAATCTGACGTCCTATCGAATATATTCTCCTAATACTGCGGAAGAGTAGTCCCAATGGAAGTAAAATGTTACACAGACAGACACACGACAAACACATCGCCCGCGTCTGACGTAACATTTCAACCCCTTCCAGCCAGTAACTCCTCTTAATAAAGAGGGTCATTACAGGAGTGGCACAATGGAGCACTTATGGTTTACGTGCTCAGTTCAGGTAGTTGATTTAGACTACACTGAACATCCTAACATATTATCTTTTCGTCTCTATTGAGATTCGGGATCCTTATTTTCTATGGCTTACTGTATCATGCGGGGGAAATAGAATTGTTCT